>KI646384.1:7135-19683 GCA_000505645.1 Steinernema monticolum
TGTTCAGGAAGAACGCGAAGATTCCTGCCTTTCCTCGTATGCCAATTTAATTTAAGTTCCGAGAATCGTGGCTTCAATTTTGAGAACAGTTTGATTCCTTGTTTGCCATTAACCCATTTGCATAGTCCTTTTATACTGAGCTCTCCGTACAGTCCCGCAGCAGTCGGAATAACCTTATTATAGTCTTTTCTTGTATTAATACACTTGTACGTACTGGTGATATTGTTTTTTAACGTTTTCGTTTGTTTGACAGCAGCTAATGCCCAGTTTCCTGCGATTTCAGTGAGCTTCTTCAATTCATAGTAGTTGTCTACACGTCCGATAACATCGTGGACGATAGCAGGTGAGAGGTCAGCAAAGGAGTTGTCGTATTGGTTCAGAGTTAAGTCTCCGGATCTCCACCAGTGTGACTTCAGCAGCTCTCTCTCTCTCTCTCAGAACACTTCAGGGACGCACGAGGAGCGATAATGGATTTATTCAGACGAGCAATTCACAACGAAGTCGCAGGTGGAGACCCCGACTGCTGGAAGCAGCCGCTTATATACAGACCCCGATGGGCGGATAACAATAACATTCGTCACCGATACATCATCATCTTCTCTATAATAAAGGAGAACGAACGGGTATGTTTGTCAGCGTGCGCAGGCTCCGGCTTAGGACCTCTACCTAGTATCTTTAAGGCAACAAGCGTGGGAACAGGATTGTGAGCAATTCTCGATGAGTGCACATACAGAAACGTTTATTGTTTAATTAGAATGAGAAACATTAACGCTTTGAAAGGGAAAATCAAAATATTCAGAGATTTTTAGCGCAAGAACAGTTCCTCTCACGATAATTCTGTTCATAGTACAGATCGGCTCTTTCGTATCGGGCGTATTTCTCTGGGCTCCAGCTTCCTTGAGTGTTATTGCTTACTTTCCTCTTTTTCACAACCTCTTGAGTGTGTTCTTCTAAATTTAACAAACGGTCGCTTTCTTCCGGAAGGACCTCTTCGATAAAGTGTGCAACTGCAGGAAATGAATGACCTTTGCCTTCACATAGCAATCGTTTTGTCAAATCATTATCGATCTCTGTGAGAACAATGCAGACATCGACTTTTTTGTAGAGCTCTTCAAAATCGGTTATTCTCGTTAGCCCACTAACAAAGATCTGCACACAGAATCCCTTTACCTTACCGTGGTCTTCCCTCCAGTAATCAACTTGGTTGAGTGAACTTTGAAAAACGTTTTCTCTCAAACCCATTGTGTTGAGCAGTTCTGGGAGAAGTGACCTTTTCAAGAATCCCTGTACGACTCGCTTATGGCGGTCAACTGTTCCATACTTTAGCGTTTTGAAGCCATTATAAGCTTTTATGAAAAAGTCAACGGAGAGAAGACTTTTCCACGTCAGTCGCTGAAACTGATGAGATAGGCAGAATTTCAACAGTTCTTCTTCTAGATGAAGTTCTCCATGCAGGGTCAAAGTCAGCGCATTGAGATGTTTAGACTGTAGTTGCTTCCGCAGAAACACCTTAAAATGTTCCGCAATTACATGAGGTTTGGCTTTCCCGTTTGTGTGAAAGCTTAAATCTATAACCGCAAACTTGGGCTGCAACTTTCCGAACAGTTCTTTTCCTTGATCACCGAATACCCAGTAGCATAGTTCGCTGAGGTACAATTGGTCGTAGAGATTCGGGGCTGCAAGGTTTAACTCTTCGTAGGCACTTGAAGATATCACCCATTTGTCTGGGTGTCTCCAATTCTGTTTCCAAGACGTTAGGTGCTTGTTTGCAAGCACAGACCAGTTACCATCAATTTGCGTTAACCACCAACTCATAGGTGGATAATCAACTAGTCCGAGAACGTCGCAGATGATGTCAGTAGAGAGATACGCAAAGGAGTTGTCATAGCTGCTGAGGAATTCGTAGTATGCAGGATCGCTGTAGTAGGCTTCCACAGTCGTCTTCGCAGATTCTTCGTAGTCCTTCCAATAAATGGTGTCCGTATTTTTGAAGAGTCGTAAAACAGCAAGGAGATCATTGTGTCTGGCTGCGTATGGGTCGATGCCGGCCTTAGGCTTCGGATAAATCAGCGATCCTGCAGGGTCAGCTTCTTCTACCAAACAGTCAATGAAGTCCAAAATGATTGCTTTGCAGTCGCTCTCTTCAATCGCCCATTTTTCTCGGAAAAGATTCAGGAATTTCAGTGAATATTCAGCGTGAAGATCAGCTTTGTGTTTCTGATGAGGGAGCATCGAAGATCGGATCTGTGTGAAACAAACCTCAACAAACTTGAACGCGATTTCTTTGCACTCGTACCATGGAATAATGCTAGAGAATCGGAATTGCAGGGAGGGATTGTAATCAGGATTCTGTTTGTATTGAATAAGATTCAAGGCAAATCGCCTGCAGTCGTCCCAAGAAGGGCTATCGCCAGCTTTGAAATGTTTTTGCAGCACAAGAAAGTTGTTTGAGCCTTCACAGTAGGTTGTGACAAAGTAGAAAAGCAGATGCTTAATTTCATCCCATGTAACTTTGTCCAAATCACGCCTTGTTCGAAGTCCAAATTGTTTTACAAGCATACGAAAGTTCAAAGAGGGGTAAAAGCAAATGACGTCTTTAAAATATCCGCTAATGAAGTCGAGAATGTCCTCCCTGTAATCTTTCCATTGAAGGTGTCCTCTGCTTTCAAACTTTCTCATAAAATTTTGGAAGTTTTCAATTTCAAGGGCGTGCTGATTCGTTTCTTCCATTGTACCCTCGGTTTTGTCTAGATAATCCTATGATTCGCTCAAATTAATGCAATTTAATTCAATTGAAAGCGATGCCTCGTAGGGGATAAATAAAACCCGCTCTTATCGTAATAACTGTCGTATTTCCTTACGCCAACGCTCCGGATCTCTGCTCCGTCACTGACTTCACAATTTGTAAAAAAGAAGCGATCATCCTCGCGCTAGTTTATAATGCAAATACAATAGGAGTCTCACAACGAGGAGCGTGATCACCCCAAGTAGATTGTGCTGACCACATCGCTCCGCAGTTCCGACTCGCTCTCGTATCAGACATTTCGCCTGGATATCTGTCGGATAAACTGGCCGATCAGCCAGCTCCCCCGATTCTGGATACAAGTGTGCGCAACCAACCGTTCGCGGTACATGTCCTGATTTCTGTTCCGAAAAAGAGCGCTAGCAACGGATAGTTCAAAATAATGTGCACTATTCAGAAGGACCGCACGCATCGTTTATTATTTATATTTTTTTGTATACGTTTTTCGAAAGGGAATCCGGATTTGATCCCGAAATAACGTGTTTTATATATGCGATTTTCATTTTGCTTTTGCTAACAAAACAGAATCCAATAATTAACCATTGTTTTTTTTTGTCAGAATCAGACGTACGATGATGTCTCATAGAAATAGAAGCAAGTCGAAGAACCGGCTCTCAATGCCCCTCGATGCACCTGTCCCGAAACAAGATCTCGTCAGCTTGGGTTAGTTTATTTTCTCAGTTCTATTGACTAACTCGTGGATAATTTTCAGCTCGCGAGTTGAAGTCTCTTTGTGGCACACACTGTCCTACTCCTGTTGAACGATACGAAACATTCAAGCGGAGAGATGTCATACTTCAGAATGTTCGGAAGGCGGAATTGGCTCAGCAAGCCGGGAAGGTTATCGTGCAGGTAACGTTGTATCATCATTTTCAAGGCATGCATATTTTTATCACATGTGTTCAGGGTACATGTCCTGATTTCTGTTCCGAAAAAGAGCGCTACCAACGGATAGTTCAAAATAATGTGCACTATTACGAATGCGATGACTCGGGCGAACCCGTCCCAGAACAATTCGTCACCGACTATTCGCGAAGTGCCGCTGATCAGGTTGGCTGAACTCTCTCTCTTTTATCATCTTATGAATATATTCGTTTTCAGGAGCATCCACTTCCACACGAATTGAGAGCTCCGCAAGTGTTACAAGCTGCGATAAACTACATTTTGGATTTAGTAAGTTAGATAGACTAACGTATTGATAGCTTTCTAATCATTAAGATGGCTAGCGAACCGATTTCTGCACAGGAGGCTTCGCGATGGTACGACTTTGTTTGGAGCCGGACTCGCGCTATCAGAAAAGTTGTTTATCGGCGTTATTAACTGAGAGTAACTTGTTTGGTTGCAGGAAATCACACAGCAGAAAGTCATCAGTCCGATTGCCGTGGATATATTGGAAAAATGCTGCAGAATCCATATTTTTGCAGCTCATGAGTTCTGTGCGGTTGACCCTGGAGCATTTGATCAGAATATGAATACGGAAAATCTCTCGAAATGTCTTCAAAGCCTTCGTCACATGTACGAAGATCTCGCAAAAAGGAATATTTATCTAGAGTCAGAGCCTGAATTTCGAAGTTACGATGTCTTCTTAAACATCCGGGACTCGAATATTCTACAACAAGTTTTTGCTCTGAGGCGTGATGTTCGAGATTCCCTCGATATGAAACTAGCGGTGAAGTTATTTCTTGCGTTCAACACTTCAAATTATGTTCAATTCTTTCGATTGGTGAACCGATGCTGTTCTTATCTTCAGGTTATCTCGTCCTTATTGTGGTGTTCAAACTGTTTAATTTTTAGGCATGTTTACTCCACAGATTCTTTTTCGAGGTGAGAGCGAACGCGTTGGAAGCAATAAATTCTGCTTACGCTAATTCGAAGAAGGTAATGTGAATAATTTAATTTACTGAAGATATATGTTTTCTTTTAGTTTCCTGTGGCCGCGTTGACCGATAGTCTGGCGTTTGACAATAATCAAGACACATTGGAATTTGTATCGCTTTTTGGGCTTTATCCGCTTCACGACGATCCGCAGCAAATCGCGATTCGCAAGGAAATTGATTTACCTAGTGCGCCCACAAGCCGAGTAGTGAAATGGATCAACAGTATGAATACTGAATCTCTCTTATCGGTGCTGCGAGGTGCGGTGGATCAACATATACGCATTCAACATTGTGGAATGGTAACCAATTCTTTCGATCAGCGTGGCCGATATATGACCGATCCTGTTCTTGCTGAAGCCGTTGCTCGATTGGAAGAATCTCGTTTGGAAGAAGAATCTCGTCCCAAATCACCATTTGGGTTTACGAAACAGAATTCTTGGGTTAAGACGAGCAATCCTTCGACGTCGAAACCGATTGAAGAAGATCACCTACAGAATACTGGCGGAGAATCACATTCTACTTCGCTGTTTGGATTTAATCGAAAAGCTCCATGCATCCCCTCCAAGCCGACTGAAGACTTGCGTCCACAGAATGCCTCGACGAAAATCTTTTTGAAGCCTGACGGTGAATTACAATCTGCATCGCTATTCAGTTTTAATCGAAGAGCTCCTACCATCCCTTTGAAGCCAACGGAAGCGGCACGTTCTGGATCTTCATTGTTTGGTGTCGATACGGCGAATCTTGTTAACTCCAAGCGGGATGATGAACCCAACAAGCAAAATACCTTCAGAAATACCGGGTTTTCTTCATTCTCTAAACCAGGAAACGCGCCTTTGTTGTCTCCCAAACCCAGTTTTGCTCCTCAGTTCTCATTTTCTTCTCGTACATCCATGCCGCTACCCAGATGCAATCAAAAACAAGAGACTACTGCTGATAAAGTAGAGCAGGAAAGAATGCTGAAGGCTAAAGAAGAGGAGGAAAAAGCAGCTCGAGAGAGGGAAGAAAATGAAAGGTTAATTTCCTCCGTTATTGTTTATTAATCACATTTATGGTTTAGACGAGCCGTTGAGGATCGTCTGAGGATGGTTCTTAAAGCGGAAATGAAGGAGAAGCAACTGCGTAAAGAACAGAAGCAACAGTTGATCGAAAAAATATCCAATGACCTTTGTTCAAGTTTATTGAATTCAATCACTGGGTATGGCACTTTGAAAATCTGTGACCAATCTATGAGGTATTCTTAACGCTTTTTTATTGTTATTATGTTTTTTGCAGAGTTCAGCGCCATAAGCATATAAATGAGCAAATTGATGCCTCTAATATCGTTCCTGAGTTATCGTCAAAATTGGTTACAGAAGTGGTCTTAATTGGAGTTAGAGCGATATCTGCTGTCACGTATACAACGGAAGTAACGGACGTGTTGACAAAACTGAAAGAACATGCCCAAAGAATCCTAGTTTTAAGGTTTCCAATTTGTTTCTTCATCATATGTGATTTATATTTTCAAGACTGAAAGAAAGGGTGATTCGTTATGCAATGGATTGGAAGGCCCGAATGGAAGTGTCATTGGTGAAAAAGAGACGTTGGGAACGTCTCAATCAATATTATGAAAATGTCATAAACGGAGTGGAATTTGAGCAACCTCAGGAACTTCGCCATGTAGGACGATTTTATGCTGATCCGGAGACCGCTTTGAAGAAGATCCATGATGAGGTAAATGGAGATATATTATACATACACACTGTTTATAAACTGTTTAGCTTCGTCGCCGCACCGAGGAACGAATTGCTATGAATAAGCCCATAATTCGAGAAACGATACATCATTGGCGAGCTTGGGCTAAAAGACGAGTTCAGGAAAGAGAAGAACGGGAAAATCGGATTCTTCTTCCCGATTTCAAATTTGGCAAGGACAGAAAGTGTATGAAACCGTTCATTCCGTCGACACCCAAGGAGACTTTAACAGAATCGATGTCAGCTAGCTTAAGGGACTTACCGGGAAGGTCTGAAGAAAGGTCTTCCTTTTGGAGAAATTATCTTCTTCGGTCTCTGGACCCGTCCTATGTACAGTCAACTGGCATGTTAAACGCTACTCGTACCACCACTGGTTAGTTCAAATACGTTAAATTATTTCTAAATTGATTGTTTTTTATAGTTTATACAGAAGAACAAAGGAATGCAGATGCTTTTGGGGAAGAAGGTATAACTTTCATTTAATGTTTTGTTATTTTCGGTGCTCCGCTTTAGCGCGCTAAATATAAGAAATGAACTGCAAGTTTTAGTAGGTGTGATGTAGAATTTTTGAGGAGACGCCGGTGGGAAAGGAAACAGCATTGGGCACTTCTTGAGTGAGATTGAACTATTAATTTTATGTGCGTGACCTTCCGGATTGTCGGCGCTAGTTGATTGACAGAGAAGCATGATTTTAGCGCCAAACTCAATTTTATGAAAGCAAAATATAAATTTTACACGATTAGATATAAATAATAGGACTATATTTCAGATTGTGAAGACGAAGAACACGGAATTTCGAAGAAGCGATCGAAGTTTGTTTAAAAATATGATATATTAACGTGTTGTGAATAAATAATCGCTATTTGATTTTGATGCTGTTGGGTTTCTGGGGTCATGTTGCGCATTGCTTTCTGCAGAATTTTTCCCATTTATAGGAAACGGTTTTATCGTCACAATACAGGTGTAACCTTACCAGACTTGTACCATCCACCATGGAGATCGCCAACGAAGACTATATCTACGCTGTTAAGCTTCGTAAAAGTCTGGTGGAATCACGAAAGGGCAACTATCTCAGTTTGAAGTACTACAGTGCTTGGCTCATTGGTGTCATCGCCAGTATGTTCGAAGATTCGGACTCTAACAAACTGTTTCCGAAACCCAAAGAAGACTTTGGCCAGCGCCTGAAATGTTGTATGACCCTTCTTTCGCTATCACGCAAATTTCAAAGGGAAGAAGTCGTCAAGTGGGACGACTACGAAGGATGCTTTACAGAAGTTTTGGACAAATTCGACGGAAAGTCCGGATACAACAACTTCCAGAAACAATACAACAACTCCTTTGCTGACCTCTCACCTGATATCGTCCACGATGTTATGGGCCGTGTGGACGAAGGAGAAAAATTGGGAAATCTCGCTAAAATCACCGGGCAATGGGGATGGGCTGCTGGCAGACAAAAGAATAAGTTACAAAACGGCTTCCAAAAGGCGTACAAATCCTTTGCTACGAGAAAAGACTATAACGAGTTTATGCCGATTACTTCAGAGCTGTACGGAGACCTCACTATACATGGACTATGCAATTGGGTCGATGGCAAACAAGGAATCAATATTTTCTCAAAATTAGAGCCACGATTCTCGATACTCGACTTAGTGTGGCATATCGACAAATCTCCTAGAGCGCTTCCGGAGCACTTTACCGCTTTCCTGCGCAGCCAACTCACGGCTCCTCATCTTCGCAAACTTCGATTAACAGTTAAGGCTTATCCAAACGTAGAAAAGGAGCTTGTCGGCTTCTGCCTCTCCGATCCATTTGAGGAATTGCTGTGGAAATGTGATGTTTCTGTTAATTTCTTTGAGCAAGTCTACAACGGTCTCAAGGCAAAGAATATCGGTCCTGACAGGAAGCGCCGTTGTGTTACGGGTTACTTGAGAAGACCAGAGATGCAAGAACTCATTCGCCGCTTAGGTCTCGAAAGGAATCCTTACAAATCGACTAATAATTTAGGGGCGCAATACTGGAAAGAAGAGAGAAACATTTCTGTGAACAGTCACTCCGTTCAGATCTTTCTAGAAGGCCCAAAAATCGAGATTTATCTTAGGGAGATCGTCAGTAAGGACACTGAACAGAAGCTTAAAACTGGCTGTATGTTTGGCCAATATTTAGCCAATACTTACGAAACAACGTACGATGTCGGTGATGTCACTCACCACAAACTCTTAAACGAACAACTCGCTGAGGAAACGAAGAGCCGAAGGAAGAAGGCGAAGCTCGACGGACAGTTCACATCATATCCAGACGACGATTACAAATATAAAATATATGGCTGGGATGGATATTCTTGCGAAGATTGCAAAGACAAATTAAAAAACCGAATATGAATCAGTTTCGAGACCCAGAATCGGAATCGGAATCGGATGACTCGTATATGAGAGATTGAGAATTTACGATTTATGTTGTTCCACAAATGGTTTGCGAATAAATACGATGAATTAAAAAACTGATCGCATATTCTCGACAGCCCTTTCGCATTGGGTGGGACCTCCGTCTGAGAGACGAAACGCCGAAGAACCAAAACATCATAATTACAGAGTCTGATTTAATTTAATAACAGAATTTAAAATAAGGTGGAAGTAGGAAGTCTAAACATGAAGCCTGAGCATGAAATTTCACTGGGGATTAGCTGCTGTCAGACAAACGAATAAGTTACAAAACGTGTAGTGAAATGTATTGAAACGAAAGAATACTATGACGACTTCATTCAGACTGCTGCAAAACTGTACGGAGAGCTCAGATAACTGGACTAATAGGTCAATGGCAAATAAAGTTGCAAAACCATTTTTTAGTTTAAAGTTTTTAAAAAGCATAACATTATTATCCAGGTAATTATGGACTTAAATAGGAATTCTTCAGTACCTTGTGATGCCTCCCTCACCTGTGCTCTCCATGGAAGCCTCCATGGAAGCGTTTTTTGAAACGTTCCCCATGAAACGTTTTTTTTTCCAGGACGGCAAGTCCATCCAGTTCCCCGCTGACGCTCCCCGACCTTAAGGTCATCTCCATGCCCACGATGCTACCACTTCTGTGAGACCTATTAGCTGTTCTCCCATTACCACCGCAATCACTGCTACTCCAATTAGTCAGGCTCCTCCTCGTGCAGCTCTTGTACAGTTGAAGAACGCGGACACGGAAATCCGGTTCCGGAACTTCGTGGCGCTCCCGGAATCGCTGGAACTTCTGGAAACGCCGGAGCTCTTGAACAGAACGGCGCTCCTGGAACCGTTGGAACTGGTCAGCCTGGAGCTCTCGGAGTTGACGAAGTTCTTGGCACAGCTGGAGGCCCTGGAATCCCCGGACATGCCGTCCACTACCTACTGCTTACTATTTATGATGCAAAATCGTTTTTCATGTTCCAGAACTTGGTGGTGCGAGCAGCATTCTCGCAACGAGACGCATGAGAAACGACTGCACTATGGTAACTGCGGTACGGCGCAGCTGTCTCGTTTCAAAATTTGTTCAAATAAAATATCCGCTTGAGGCGGTCGGCTGTTTGTTTCGAAATTCGTCATCTGCTGTTTTACGTCTAGCAACAAATTCATTTTAGGGCGCTTTCTTTCTTCCGCTTCCGCGCCCGCCAGATACTTCGGAGGCTTGAAGCGCAGGTGCTGCGTGGCTTTTGCGCTGTATTTATGTTTTATGCTGAGCTGATACGCATAGTGGAGGAGTGGAGGTGGCAGTCGTGTCTTGCTTGTAGGGGTGTTTCGGTTTCGTGTTTCACCAGTGAATTTCTTGTTGTTTTCGCGTTCACATTTATATTCGTCAGTTTTTTTTCAGTCATGTCGGCTCCCACACTAACGCACCCTGAGGATCACCTCCCGTACACCGAACTCACTTGCATTTTGGAGGTCAAAATGAGCAAGGACAAAACGCAGTTCAAGTTTTGGAATCCGCGCCGACGCCAATTTGTCTGGGCCCCCATCCCAGTTATTTTGTCCTACGCTGTCAAGGTGAGTAGTGAGGAGGTTGAACATTTGCTGACTATTTGTGATTTAGCAGTATGATTGGATCCGCATCGAATACGACGACCAAGGTGAAGTGCGGAATTTTTTGAAGGCTGCAGAAGGGACGTTCAAGCTGAAGTTTCAGCACGGTTCTGCGGAGTGCGAAGGCCACGTCTACTTCCCGCCAAAGGGTGAGCACCCTCGCTTCTCGGTTTATAGTCCCTTTCTTGGACGCATTCTACTCCAAACATCGAATAATCAAGCAATCTACGATGAATTTGCCGACAAAGAAATTCACGTCAAGATGGCCTTGTAAGTTTAAGATTAATACATTGTACAGTTTTTATGTCGCGTTTTCAGGGTTAATTTGGACAAGCCCGATCTCAACACAATTTGGGTCATCAAAGGGGTATTAGGTGTAAGTGTCGCAGATATGCCAGATCCGGTGAAGCATGTTTTGGTGGGGGATACAGTTGTCTGTTTCTGTTATTATATTTTGTTTTTTTAGCCTTGGAGTGCGAACAGGGTGACTCCAAAACCATTCAAGATCAGTGGACAGTCCAGCGTTCCAGTGGTCAAGCGTGAAGTATTTAATCATGCACCTGTTGTTAACACCATCCGTCAGCCGGTTACTCCTGGTTTCACTTGTTCGTCTCCATCCGCCGCTGTTACACGTCCAATGGTTCCGCCGACTGCACCTGCCACGCTCACAGGTATGCTGCACCATGTAGGACTCTCCAAGGCACCTGTAGTTGTTCCTCCAGTTCGTTCGTTCCACTACCCCGCTGAACCTGTCGTCGTCACTGTTGGCTCTCCTCAACGTCCTGCTTCAACTAACGTCATGACCGGAACTATTAAACCGCCTCCTGAAGATGATGATGACTATGTCAGCCTCTACGCTTCTCGTACTCGCCCGCTGAATCCGCCTGTTGAAGCTGCTGGATCGTCGTTCAACAGCACCATGAACTCATCTCTCCGTGCTCAAGAAGCTGCCACTTCTGTGAAATCCATCAACTGTTCTCCCGTTACCACCACAACCGCTGCTACTCCAGTTAGTCAGACTCCTCCTCATGCAGCTCTTGAACAATTGCAGATTGAAGACGACAGGGCACTTCTTGTTGCGCTCTACGAGCTGATTACCTGTCCGGAGTTTGAAGCCTTGGCGCAGCGCCATCCTCGGGAGGTGGAGAAGATCCATACCACCATCAAAAAGTACGGCACCGGATCTATGGACTAAACTTTGTGGTAGCCTGGCTACTAATGGTGTAATTAATTTTTATGTGCTATGGTCGTTTGGTGCGAATAAATGTCTTGTTTCCAGATTTTCATTTTTGCGTCATCTTATAATTGTCGCTTCAGAAATCAACGAAAAGAAGCAAGTAATCATCTACTGTTGTTGTTCGGACGCGATTTTTCCATTTATTTTATTTGATTAATGCCTTAAATAGCTTGTGGATCTTGAAAAACGATGTCCAACCAATTCCCTTGTTCGTTCACACGATAAGATACAAGATCAAACGTAACAAGACTAGTTGTGTGATGAAATTAAGCAAATTTTCGACAAACAGTGAATTTATTCACAGAAAAATTACAATTTACAATAATTATAAATATTGGGCGGCATTTACTCACGTCTAGCATGCCCGTTTGGCTGGTGAACTTGGGGAACTAGGAACTGTACAGGCGGGATCGGTACATTTGGAGCTGGTGGATCGATCCCAATCCAGCAGAAATGGTAGATGTATACGCCTGCGCCAAATGCCAAACCCGCCAATGCGCCGATGATTATAGCGGAAAGCATGGCACGGATTGAAATCTGAAATAGATATAGAGATTACAGAAAGAACATGAAAACAAGATACGACACGAAGGATACGTAAAATGAATGCCATCACTTGCTGGACGCCAGCGGATCGTGATCCCCTTATATTGTGTGCACGCAAATACGAAACAAAACACGAAACTGATACGATCAATACATATGTATATACTACTTAATTACTACGACAGAGCTACGATGGTATAAAGTCCCTTTCAATCGCAGATTCAGATTCAATTGCGTGAATTCCATCCACAAATAAAGTAATGCGAACGAGGTTACAACTGGCGATTAAAAAGGCAACTGGCATCAATGAGATCG
>KI646421.1:7955-18452 GCA_000505645.1 Steinernema monticolum
TTATTGCTTGATATGATGAATTGTTTTGGCCTTTTCTTAGTGTTGTCCTTAGTCTTAGTGCTTAGTGCTACAGTGTCTAGACAATTTGCAAGTGAATGTGGAAAGGTTGGCTATTTGCATTGACTTCATCTGAATGAGTGAAGCCTATATACGATGCAGTCGAAAAGTTTAAACAGTCAACTTTCAGCTACGGACAACGAATCTGATCCAGAATCATCAAATAAAGACCCATATATTCATCTCGACGCTGACAAGTTACTTTCTGAATTTGGAGGATGCGGTAGCTTTCAAATTTTTGGATATATTGTTCTCCAAGCGCTGAATATCCTCTACTCTGGGTCGATGTTTGTTATGCCGTTCATTCAGAAGAATCCCGGGATGTTCTGTGATGTTGCCAACCTCACGCAGGTAAACGTGTAATAAAGTACTTTTCGACTGCTCATTTAGGTCGAATACACACTGCCGGAAAACGGGGGAGGTGATCAATGTTATCTCTATCATGTCGACGATTCAAAGAATTATTTGACTTGTGGGGAGAATGAAACTGGAACGACGCTTTCTATTAACGAAACGGAGCCCGTGAAAAGTATGTTGAAGGAGTATGGTTATGCCTGTAGCACTGCTGTCGAGAAAGAGGCTGGATTGTCAATATTCACTGTTGGTAAGATAAAATACTCATCGCTCTACATTTGTAAGCTGTTCGTTTCTTTAGGCGCATTGGTTACTGTACCTTTTATGGCTTACCTGGCCGATCGTATTGGTCGTCGTCCCATGCTTCTTTTCGCCATATATTCAAGTGTTGTTGTTAACATTGCGACACCATTTATGCCGACTTATTACCTTTTCTTGGCATGCCGGTTCGTAGTCGGAGCTATGTCCGACGTAAGTATTTGATCAGTTCAGTAGGCAGACAGACATTTTCACTTTTTCTTAGAGTTATCTAACGATAGTGTCAATTTTATCGTGTGAAGTTGTAGCTGGCGATGGACGTGATTGGTTGGGATTACCGTATACGGTAGCTTGGGTCTTAGGATATCTCTACGTTGGTGTTATTGCGGAATTGGTCTCGGATTGGAAGTTCTTTTACTTGACTGTCGTAGCTCCGGGTATTCTAACGATTCCATTGTTTTGGATAATTCCCGAATCTCCCCACTGGTTAATTGCCCACGGAAAGTCGGAAGGCATCAAAGAATATGTAAGGAAATCAGAGAAGTTCAACAATGTGACGATCGACCTATGGGAATGCCAGACGACCACAGCTTTGACGAAATCGAAGAGGGAACGCCGGAGATCGGTGTGGCGCGTTTTGAAGAACAAAACGGTGGTGATTTTGCTTTTGCTTAACGGTTTTATCACGTATGTTATAGTTTTAATGCTTGTTTTGTAGAGAACGCTTTAGACTTGTCCATCAAATGTATTACTTCGCTTTAACTCTGACAAGTGTGGAACTTAGCAAAAACGCTTTTTTTGGGTACATGTTGTCTGGGTTGATCGAGATTCCTGCGGGAATCATTGTACTTCCCTTGATGCACATCTTTGGAAGACGATCGCTTACCGTAACCACACTTATTCTCCAAGGTCTCTTCGTCGCTGTTTGTCCTTATGTGGATTGTAAGATGAATGTTTGAAATTCGCCTTTTATTGATGTTAACTTTAGCCGACAATATGGAATGGGTGAAAATCGTGTTCAACCTTAGCGGAAAGTTCGCAAACAGCATCGTCTCAGTAACTCATCCGTTACTCGTTTCGGAAATGATGCCCACTATGGTCAGGACGCTTCTGTTTTCCCTCATTAACATTCCTCAAAGTTTGGGAATCCTTCTCGCACCATACGTCAAATATTTAGTGAGCTTTTATTATTTTTCAAAAAAAAATTTCAATTTTCAGACATTTTTTGATTATGAACCGATGCCTATACTGATCCTCTGCATACTATCAATCCTCGCAGGTCTACTCGCACTTATGTTACCCGAAACAAAGGGCAAGCCAATGCCCGAAGATATGGTTCACATCAACCCTGGTCCAGTACTCTGGAAGATTTCTCCAAGCCATCGATCTAAGGAAGAAAGCTGCTCCGAACTTTTACTGGAACAATCATAAGTAAATTAACCGGTAAAAATGGTTCAAAAATGGTTCACGTTAACAGTCTAAACAGCCAAACAAAATATATAAATTGATGCGCTAATTTCGATGTCCGGATTAGATGGTGTTGTTGTTCTCCGTGATCTTCTGAACCATCTTCTCACGGATAACACGGAAAAAAAGCGAATCTGGAATACTTTTTAAGGCTTCATCCAACGGGATCATTCCATATTGTCCGTCCGCCCTAAAAAATACATTAACATACACTAAAATAAACGTGAATCGCAAACTTACGACACTGTTGGAACATAAATTTCATGCGATCCGCGCTGTGGAATATTGAAAGTAGTTCTTTCTTCATCAGTGAGTTCCGATTCGTGCAAAAGATTCGTGGGAGTTAACTGGGTAGTACGTTTCTATGAAATTCGAATTAAAGAAAAGTCATTATTGTCTCAAATACCTTATGCCATTCAGCCAATAAATTAGTTTTACGGTCGCTATTGTGTATGACAGAAGCAGGAACAAAACTTTGACTAAAAAATAACACATAAAACCGATATAAAACTGATTTGCGCACTCCCAATTGATACGATAGCACTCCTCTTTCGTTTTCGAATTCTTCTCAAGTTTTAAGATTTTATCGCAATTCCACGCTAAATCGCCAGGAGGCATCTCACCTTCGTCCTTTATCATTCTGTTCCGCTCATCTTCAGAGACCGCCGATTCAAGGGGCACCAGTGGGGTCACTTCGATCGGGTTGGTGGCAGTAATGTGACACATGGCCCCGCCCTCAACAACCGCTTCCTTCAGCCATGAGCAATCCGTGTCGTCCAAATCCATTCTGTAATTGCGATACTCCTCGAGAATACGGTCACGCTGCTGAGCGAAGAGTAATCTGTTTTTGCTAACGAAACGGTTTTCAATTTCGATTAGTTGTTCCAATTCCTCTGCAGCCATGATCGATTCAAGTTCAAGGGAGCTCGTTGACGTGCTCACTACAGAAACAGACTCCTGGAACGAACTGTCAGGAAGCAGCATCTCGGGTGGACGAGGAGACATTGTGTTGGGGGCATCGTCGACGTTACCTTCTTCCATGTCTGTAATAAATAAAAACCAAAGTAGATAACTAGAATACGCGGCACGGACGCGTGATACTCGAATACCCACAGCCCTTAAACTGATGGAGTCGGACACGACTAAATAGAAAAGGCAGCACAGAATCACTTTATACCAATCGTTTCGCGTTGAGATCCTTTCTGATTTGAATATAAGAACGAAAATTTATGTAATCCGAAAAATGAAACACGGACGATTTGAATTCACACATAGAAGCCACGAACGAATTGGTCCGAATAAATCTGTAGTGTCGGATGCACGCGAATCTCTCACGAATCACTGAGCAATCATTGTTAAAAACGACGAAATTCATCTCAGAACGCCACTTTAAATGGTTTTGTACTCGGAGATCGCCGCCGCTGCTTTTGGGATTCTGTCCGTGCTTCTTAACACTATTGTCGTAGTTTTCACTATCAACTTGAAGAAGTCTACCACTTACCGTACTCTGCTTCTCCATTTCTTGTCACCACTTATTGTTGTGAACTGTTTTTGGATTGTGAAGAACATAAACAGAGACCTCGTCTACAATCGGTAATAAACATTCTTCCTTCTACTATAAACGTTACTTTAACATATACAGACATATTGTTGTTAGAATTGTATTCATTTTGCTCAGCCACTACCAAAAACTACAATACCAATTTCTTCTCTTTGTCTTTTTGTTAGTTACGTTGATTATTTATAAACGTCCCCTCAAGGCAAACCAATACATACGGTAAATACTGATCAATCATTGGAATTCAAATTCAAATGTTTTCAGGAAAACAAACCGCTACCTATTCTGCGCACAATTGTGGGCCTTCACATTAGCAGCACTCTTCGCTGCGGCGGAACACGTCCTCCCAAAGTCCGCTCAGTTCTACAGTGACCTAATGGTATTCAGCATCAGGCTATTGTCAAGTGCAGTTCTCCTCGCTGTATACTTCAAGGTAGAATTGCAACGTATGGTACATGAAATAACCGTTAGACTACAGAGCATCTACTACATAATATGTTATAACAAATCAAACAAATTTATGAGTAAAGTGAGCGAACAAAAGCGTCAAAGTCACGCAACGAAGTCACTTGTCTTCTTCGCCCCCATCGGACTCTTCAATCTTTTCGAAATTGGCAAATTATGAGCTAAATATAAATTATGGCTAACTGTACAATTACAGCCAAAACGGTTTATTACGTCCTCAGCGAAATCCACGGAAAGCATCCATGGGATGATGGAAGAACGATAACCGACATCATTATGATCCTCTCATCTGTAAGTTACTATAACAACTTCATAATCCAAAATCCATTTCAGTTCCAACAAGTTATTTATCCCATTGGCGCGTTTTTGATATTTCCAAAATAACGACAGATGATATTCATCCTACCAAACGACCGTAACAAAAATAAACCGTTAAATTTACTAGACAATGCAAAAAATAATACAGATGGTTACGGCTTTGAAAGACAATAATCCAAATGGGAGTTTATTGTACTTGCTGCCATGTTTGCGCCGCACACTGGACAAGCGACACTTTGCGAAGAATTAAAAGATGAGCCAACATTATCGGGCAAATTAATTTCACCACGAATATCTATAATAGTGCTAGTAGATGGCTCTCCCGTACCTTAAATAAACAGGATATATCGGAAAGCAACAACAAAGAAGTAATAAAACAAACTTACCAGAAGTCCCGCTTCCAACAAACCACTTCGTAATGGACTGCTGACCCGCATCAACTTTCTTCTTCGCCGTTGCTTTGTCAGGGTTTTCTTCGTTCTTCCGCTTTGGAGCCACTTTTGCAGGCTCTTTCACTTTGATAAACTTGCCTTTGCATGACTGTTGATGTTCTTTCCACCATGATGAACTGGGACCTGGAGCTCTATTCATTGCACGCTTAACCCATCCATGGAAAGGTTGCCGATCCCTGCAAGATCCAGTGCATCTCCACCAGTGCTCCTTGTAAACAGCAACCTCCGCATGGAAAGAGTGGTAAATCGAAATTGAAGCGCCTGTTTCGGTATTTATGCGATTCATGTGGGCTTTAAAGTTTTCACCATGTCCTTCGCGATCCCGATTTTTTTCTTTAATAAATAAGTATGCGTGGATCATTTCATGCTAAATTTCTGCAGTTGAGTGAAGGGATAGACAATTAGACAGATACCAGCATTGTTTCCACAAGATCCTTGCGAGGACGAAGCTTGAGGAGAGGCTCGCTAAGAGTAACAATACAACTGCCGTTTGTATGATAAGCACATGTTCCAGCACACCTAAAATGTTTGCAAAAAATAAATATAATTTCGGCTGCTCGTCTTGGTCGGCGACAAAGTAAAAAAACGAGAATATTACGTAGTCATCTTCTTGCTCCACTTGAGCTCGCATCGCCCAAGAGATTTCCAAAAAAAGCGCTCGTCGAATTGCATAAACATTGCGAAGATGTCAGGAGTGGGATCAATCAGTTCCCACTGAGGATCGACAATACCGATTTCTTGGTGTCTATGTCTGCTGATTGGCTGATTTCGCGTATTCCTTTTCCTTGAAACGACTGCCGTATCACAGAATTCGGTATTCTCGATCGGCATCAAAACACCGTTTACGAGCTTTTGTTTAGACATCCTAGTTGTATCAGGTGTTATTAGTACGTCTGAAATTTTTTAGATGAAAATCTAACAACAATTAATGAAAGTTTAGAATGTGTAAAACAACGTGTAAATCGAAAGAGCAACGCGTAAATGCAGTATTCAACATTTTTGGATCGTTAATCAACCGGAATACCGCAGAAATTTACATAAACACAACCAATACCGATTCGAACGTATTGGTTTGGATAGCTTGAAAGTCGAAGACCCTATTTGACCGCCGTCTGAATAATGGACAATATAACGTTTCTCGCTTTGCGTGACTCTCGACACGATTTGCATGGGAAATTGCGAACAATTTCATATTCAAGTATATATTTATGTTTTAATTTCGAAGGTGTGGGGGGGTTTCTCTGAAATTCACACATTTCGAGCGAAACCGAACGATGGCTCCGCCGAATCGAAAAGGTCGAGGATTCTCGGTCAGCCAGGGTTATAGAGGCACAGGGAGGGGAAGGGCGTTTACCAGGCGATCTTCCTATCAACACGACCACCCAAAGCGAAATAAATGTGAGATTTGACAACAAATTTCAAATTTGCAATTGACAATATACTTACAGCTCCTCTCTTACCCAAACCTAATCCTACTTCAATGACAGCAGCACAGTCACACCAATTTGTTGATCGCTATTGGGTGACACGGGAATCACAAGAAGAAGTCCCAAACAAGAAAGGAATCACACGGGAGCTGATTATTGCTGATAGAAGAGAAGCCGCCAGTGATGCAGTGGAGAACCTCGTGAAGTTCTTAAGCATGGGCGATGCCACAACGAACTACGGCCCTGAAAAGAGGCCTATCTGGAGTTCGATACCGAAAACTCAGCTTGCAAATGCTTGTTTGAAGGTTATCCACGAAGTTCCATCTGCTTGGTATGCTCTTGAGAATTCCTATTATTCCTAGTATATAAATTGTTTATTTTCAGGCGCACTGCATTGGATTTCGTTTGTCAACTGGTTCATGAAGCTGCGCACTTTTATCTTTGTTCTTCGGAGATGGCTCGACCTCGTACGTTTTAAGTTTCTCAAATTTTTTGCCGACTTATTTATTATCGTTTTATGTTAATGCATGCTTATTTTTTTTTTTTTCAACTTCAATACTTACTGTTTTTTATAGGACCCGAACTGAACGTAAATAATGTGGATGAAGCGTTGAATACTGTAGTGGCACAACTTCGTATGATAGTTGAAAGTAAGAAGTGTCCCACTAAATGTCTTGAACTTCTGGCGGTAAATTCTTAAAGATTATTCTGTCATATTAATGTGATTCTAGGTTTTGTGTCATTTGTTCTCAGAATTAAGCCGGTGTAATCACGGGCGACCTGCGATGAAACATTCCCATAATGAAGGTGCGCATCACTTATTTCGAACCATTCCATCAGTGAGAACCATGATTGATCTGATGGATCTGATCCTAACCTATTTGTAAGTGTAATGAAGCCTTGTTATGATTAATTAACGCATATTTAGGCTCGACGAGACTCCTGAAGCGTGTACTCAAACACTCATATCAGCCTCCAAACACGGGTTTTATTTTGAATGGGTTTGGTTTCATGTAGTGTAAGTGACAAGAGAGTAATTTGTAAGCCTAATAAAATCCACTGTTTACAGATTCACTTTTCCTAGCTCTATTATCCAGCATTTATTATGGCACGGAATGCAGGATTTTAGGGCCTATGTCATGTCGGTGACACAATGTGAACAAATCGTGAGTACTGCTGCTTATTGGCATTACCGCAAATAATTTTCATTGCAGCAAAACGCTACGGTTTCGGTGAAACAACATGAAGAATACTGTATTAAATTTGGTGCCATAAAGGAAGTCTTGGGTGTTCTTGCCAAGAAAATGAATGCAGAATTGAAATTCTGTGCTTTGAAAATGATAACGGTTTGATTATTCCTTTCTAAATTGTTTTAACGTTTTTTTAGAATAATGTAGAAAAAGCGAATGTCGACAAAGATCCCGGTGATATGAGCATTCTTTTTATAATGCGTTTGATGGCTCATTCACCGGATATTCGCAAATTCTTAATTAGCGATATAGTAAAGAAGGTTAACCGCAAAAATGTGTTTAATGCTGCTCGCTTGATCCTAGCAGTAGATAAGAAATTTGTCCTCAACTCCAGTGCGAACGCTCCGCACACCTATCTTCAGTTTTTCGCTTATGCTACCCGAGATTTAAATGATACCGAATTGGCCCTTTTAATCGAAAATCTTCAGCCTATTGCTTATAACGAAGAGCCCGGTTTGTTAATGACATTTTTGAGTGTATTTTTAAAGGTTAGATTTAGATGAATCCGGATCAAATTTGCAAAGAACTGTTTCGGATGGAGTGGCTGCTCTGTTAAATGAAGTCGTAAATATCATTTTCAGTGATGCAGTTTATACCGATCACGACAAACTTATGTTTGGTGGCGATATCTTGACTAAATACGCTGATGATGAAGAGATGCTGCAAAAGGCCGTAAAGATGATGCTAACATGCAAAAAAAGGTAAGTATATATTTATTTGTAGCATGCTGTTATAGTTTGCTATAATTTATTTCAGTCGATCGTTTCATATGAAACTGCTTAATTCTCTATGCCTCAAAACTTCGAAATATACGTTCTCCATTGACGTAATGTATTCTATTATCGTTCGATGCATATGTACGGCGGAAAATGAAGAGCAGCTGACAGTTTTTGTCGCATTTCTGGAAACTATACTACCTTTCAACCCGGATTGTTTGCGTAAAGCTGTAGCAACGAAAGGAACCAAGACAAATAGGAAAGCAATGTCCTCGGGATCAGCAGAATTCAAACGTTCGTTGGTTCTTTAATCGTTTACTGTATTTCCACTTTAGAAAAGAATGAATTATGGATTCATAACATTAAAACGCTGATGCAATGGGAACGTGGAGCGGATAGTAATCAAACAATGAAGTTAATGGGGTACGTTCGATTGTAATTTTAATCGTAACTGATTTCATTTCAGAGTATTGATGTTGGATAATTGGGGCCAAATTATGAATGACGTTCTTGCGTGGGCTCTTGATTCTCTGAGTGAAATAAATGAGCGTCGCAAAGACACGGAAGTGACCGATGAAGTCGTTTCTGTTGCTCAGACTGTCGCTTCATTTATTCTCGCTTCGAATCATGCCGCCTATTTGCGCATAAGATATACCTATCAAATCACGGCGCAAATTGCTGGACTAATTGTATTGATGCTGAGGTTCGTCAGCGTTGAACGTTCAAAAGTCATCGAAGTCTATCAAACCCTTCTCGAATGCTTTATGAAATATTTTTTGCCGGTTCCAGCGCGTACAGCGTCCAGATCGCAACTTATTACGCATCTGCTTGACGAAGCATTTGAGATTTCAGTCGAATTGTTTGGAAGTTGCAAGAATATTAGTGCCTGGGAAGGAGAAAACTACTTTGCGGCTGGATGCGAGGACTTTAACTTTGACCCTTTTGGAATTATTGACAAGGCTAATTGTGATGATATCGATATTTTGGACCAGTTAGTCAATTTAACATGCGAGAGTGGTCGGGCTTCGCAAGTCGCTCATTCTGGAAGACTCATTAAGAAGGGTGGAGCTTTTAAACATAGAAAATTTGCTCCTGACGTAGGGTTGTATTTGATTTATTTCTTTAATTTTTCCTTTTAGACTGATGAAGTTTTGCGACGTCTTATTTTTCTTAACACGTTAAGGAATGTTTGCGCATCTACCGACAGATCTCTTTTTCAGCACCTGGTTAGTTCTGCTTTTGAACGATTGAAATGAGTTTTTTTCTTATAGGCTGTCGATTTATCACAAAGATTTTGTGGTGACGCTGCTGTAGGAAATTACTTATGGGAAGACTGGGACGCTGAACGAGAGCAAAGCGCCAAATATGTTATTATCGCAAAGAATTTCAGCGAATCTGGCATCGCAAGTGATATTTTAACTTTTCTCTCACGTGAAGTGTCGATCTGGTATGCCTTCCCTCTAATCAAAGCAATTCTCGCCGCGGCATTGATTGAAATAGAATCTAAAAGTGGTCGTCAAAGAAATGATCAACTCAATGAATCAACGATTTTGCAAATTGATAGATCGCTATTTTATTTTGTTAGAGTAGGTTCATTTCATTTCCTTTTTTACAAACGCTATGCTTTAGGCTATGATTTTGCCACCGAAACTTATCTGCTGCACACTGAAGATTATCTCAAGAGTCACCGTACATGAGGCTGCAGTCATTGTCGTCACTTTTTGGAAGTTCCTTTCATCTGTAGCTCCTGGCCATCAAGCTCTTTTTGTTGAAAAAAATGTTGGATTAATCAACGATTACAAATTCGGCCCAAAGACGACGGTAACTTGCAGTTTTGTTGGGTATTACATACTGACTGTTGCGTTTTAAGCATTTGGCCCTTGCATGGAAGCAATCAATGATGTATTTGATTCAGAAGTACAGTAAGGACTTGGGACACTACGTTCAGTTGTTGAAGAAGGACATGTTTTTCACCGATGAAAAGGATAGCGATGACTGGAATATCGAATATCAGCCGCCGTGCTTGTTCTTGCCTGATATGAAAAGATGAGACATTTTTGTTACGTTGTTATTTTACGGGTCCAAGTATATAAAGAATTTACTAAATTTTGCTCCAATGGTGGTTGTACTGTATATGTTCAGAAGACTGCATTTTATCTGCGAACGTCCACGAAT
>KI646423.1:12233-22921 GCA_000505645.1 Steinernema monticolum
CAGATTGCTGGTTCTGTGATCCGCGTTGTTTATGAATCAGTGCAAGGATCACCACGTCTTGCTACCGTAGGCATGTTCTACGTTCGTCCTGATTTCCGGAAAACTGGTCTTGGCTCTTATCTCTTCACAATGATGATGGAAGGAGAGGAGGACAATAATGTTGGTCTTAACGGAGGTATGCTTTACTACAATAGGCTCCCTTTACCACTAATATTTAGTCATGAACATGACAGCAAAATACAGCCAACGCCATGGCTTCAGCCACTATTCTTATTGGAAAGAGGCCATCTTCAGTGCCAAGACTTGTGATGTTCAACCAAGCAACCTCGCCTCTATCGATACGGTTTCCGTCGTTGACCGCAATAGCATCAGCTGGGAAGAGTACCTTCGTTTCGACGTCCGAATCCTTGCTGGAGTGCGTCGTGACGGCTACATTAAGAACTATCTCCAACAGCGAAACACTCACAATCGCTTTGCAATTCATCCAGACGGTCGGGTTTTGGGAGTTTGCAATATTCGAGAGGTCGCTAGCGGTGATTTGGTCCTTGGACCTTTCTACGCGGAAAACGCTCAAATCGCGTCGACCCTGCTGAAGGCTACAGTGGAGTCTTTTCCAAACATCACGCAGTTTAAGACCCTTTTATTGGTGTCTCCTGACACCAATTCGGATTCTCAGCAACTGTTCAACCAACTCGCCGGAGGAAAGGCTGATTTTTGGGGAAACATGATGAGTCAATTCACGAAGGAGGCGATCAATGTTCCTGATAAGATGGTCTATAGCTTGACCGATTATGCTAATAATTTTGTTTAAATAATGAGGCGATTGCCTACAATTAAAACTTGTCTTAATGCTCAATAAAGGTACCACAGTCGTTAAAAACTGTTAGATTTTCGGTTGAAGTTTTAAGCCTAAGCCCACGCACAGGACTGAGCCCGAAAAAGCTACTTAGGCCGAGTCTACAGTTAACCAATGGCAAGTCTTTGTGGTTTAAAACCCCTCAGGAATTGTTTCCGAAAAGACTGAATCCATTTTTTGTAGTGTGCTACCCATTAATATCATTAAAAATGTCATATGTAATCATTTATTTCATTTTTGACCTCCAGACGTTAGGTGCAACTGACCGATCCTTCTGAACAGCGCTACTTTAACAGTACTGTCAACCGCCTTCGTTCTTCGTAGAATTCTCAAAACGACTGTTTTCACTCCATCTCTGTACGATTTAAATACGATCAAACAGATGATAGCGTACAAATTTCCATAGTTACTTCCAACAAGAGTTGCAAGCAAGAAAGCAGTTTTAGAGTATTCTTCTTCTGGATTCCACATTGCCACCAATAAAAACACAAAGGGTACAATCGCGAAAAGTAAGGGAATGGTAGTTAGAATAACGAGACGCCGCAGAACCTTTCTATGCACGTCGAGAGATTGCTCATTGATCGTGCCTTGGCTGCTTCGAATGTTACGGTAAAGTAGTAATGTGAACAAGACAATGAAGACAATGCCCGTGAGCGCCGCAACAACGGTAATTATAATAGAGGTTTCTTTAGCCCAACCAGTGGGATGAAGACAGTACATGAATTTCCTATCCGGAAGAGGTGCAATCTTAGCGTAGTCGTCGTAACTGTACAGCCATTGAAGTAATAATATAAGATAAGGTACACTAAATATCACATGAAGGGTTCCACAGAAAGCGTAGACCCACAACGGCTTTGTGACAGCTGCAAACTTAGGGTAAGCAAATATAATGTACCGAAAGGGAAATGGCAGAAGCATAGCTAAACCGCAGTTTAGAACGCTCAAAAACAGTGCTGCAAAGACGACTTGTCCAAAAGTCTCGCTGTCAATGAAGTAGTTTGTGACTCCGTAGGAACGATAACAAGAAATAGGAAATACCGGATAGAAGTGGCAAATCGAGCACAGTAGGTTAGCAAAAAAGTTCCATGTCATTGTATTAAGGATGAAGTGAGAGTGGACCCTTTGATCTTTCGGGGTGTACTTTATAATAATAATGATGGTGAAAAGCTTCAGAGGAATATTGATGCAAGCGGTTACGTCCAGAGCAATGTTATAGACAGAAGCTGAGAAGTCCATTCCGGCGACAAACAGTGGACGTATTATTATCGTGACATTTCAGTTCTGAAATTTCAAAACGCTTAAGCAAAAAATTGTTTTTATGGCAATTGCCTGGCGTGAGACAATATACGTAATATTTGTGTGATTTTGATGTTGTTCTATCAATTAAATATGAATAAAAGCGTTGGAAACGTTTAGGAACAAAATAACAAAGCGGACGGAGCTGATGATGTGAGCGAACAGTTTACGAAGATAGAGGCACAAGCATTTAGTATTAGAATCTGAGTTATGCGAGCGATGCTAGTAAATATGGATTGGTACTGGAGTAAACAAGATTTCTAGACAGATTTTTGTCGTATTTCAAAAGAGGTCAGCTACAAAAATTCGACGACGCCTTCGGGTGCGCCAAAAGTCAATATACTAAGTGGCAAAAGCTTTGTTTTTCCTGTTTTATTAAATGTGTACGAGCTTTAAGTGCAGCGAGTCCGAGAACCCCTCACTACTGATTACGAAAAAATATAACCTCTGTCACAATAAAGAACAGTTTGCTCTAGATCTCATATGAAATAACAGAGTAATTTGAGCAATTTAGAGAATTTCATAAGCACTTATGCGTCGCACTTTGGATATCGAGCCCTATTTTGAGTTGAGTAATGAATTGGTAGCTTACATGGTAAACAATAACGAAGAAGGGACGGAAATGTTCAAGAAGATGGTGCAGAGAGATGTCAACCCAGATAGTCTTTTAACAACGAAATCATTAACTGCACTAACCACAAGATCTATGGACTTACACAAACGGATACAAGTTTGATTACAAATAGTTTGATTTGGTACCTGTTCAAAATCCAAAGTTGTTTAATGCAATGTGCAATATTCCATTGAAACTGTTCACCACGACTAATGTACTACTTTACACACCAAATAATCAACGGAATTATTATCATAAATACGATAATCTATTACTGTATAGCAAATTTTGCTGTATAGATTAAATTTTGTAGCTATTTATCACAACGGGTCATATCAAGAGCGATGCTATAGACATATGCTGACAAGTCCATGGTTGTTGATCGTGGCAATAATATTATCGAATCAAATAAGCATGTCGAATCCGGTTTTTGAGGGATAATATAGTATGGGAGCATAACTGCAAGGGACAGTTGAACTGACCTCGCTGTTATTGTAGAAATATTTATCACAACGGCAAAATACAATCACAAAAGTGCAAAGCGTTCATTTCATTTCCGTGCTGCGATATCATTTCGTCGCCAAATATTTTAAAATTGCCGCACACTAAAGACTACACCTACGCCGGATATAAATGGTAAAACTTGCACATCAGATTAGCCATAAAGTTCCAGATCATGGTTTTTTATGAGAGGTTCCCCTTTGATCATTGCGTGTGTAAGGTTAAACATTAGTCACGGTGAAGAGTTTGTTAATTCATGTCAAAAGCAATGTTGCAAACTGACAAGATGTTGACAAGTCCTTTTTTATTGACTTCACATATTTCAAAGACTTCAATATAGTTTGTTCAAATAAATCACAAAACAAAATCACAAAAGTGCATAGGGGTGCTCTCTGTGTCGCGAGATTATTTCGTCGCTAGCTGTTTTACAATCGCCGCACACTAAAGACGATCGCGTCATCTCACCTCGTGATTGCCCGCATTACATCAGCAAGTGTGCATTTAAAAATCGCTGCGATTAATTGCTTTGATCGTTAAGGTTTGATTATGCTTCCTGACCGGTACGAATTACTTGTTAATCCTGGACAGGACCGTTGGAATGAACTTGTTACTCAGGTTCGCATAGCTTTTTCCCTTATTCAGTAATTGTTTCTTTCAGATCCACGATGAGTTGTCATGGAAGATGTCATTCCACGATTATGCGAGCTTCTTGGAAGGTTACGGACAGGACAGGTTCTACTTCCTCGTTGCTGTTGAAAAGGGTATGTCGTTTATCATTCCATGTATTAATTATGATGTTTGATCTTTAGCTACTGGAAAATCAGTTTCCTGTATCGGTGGAGCCAATTTAGCGTCTGAGAATGGAAGCCCACCGCTATTTACTGTCGGAGTGTATTACACTCATCCCGACCATCGACAGGGTGGCTTAGGAAGGCTACTGTTTGATGAGTTGACAAGGATTGGCAATGGAAGTAACATGTTTTTACATGCAGGTATTATTTGTTTTGAGATGACCGAGCTATTGTACGTAGTTTCAGCTCCCGTCATGGCTAAGAAGTACTCAGAGCGTAGTGGGTATGACAAGCGTGATCGGTGGGCGTTGATTGCTATCGTTGCTGAAGCTAACGATTGTGACTTGTCTAAGATCGACGTCCATCCGGAAGTCAAAATTGTTGATTTAAACGAGATTGACTTTGAAAAGTTGAAGAAGTACGATCGTATTATCGGTGGAAACGTTCCAAGAGGCAAATTTTTGAAAAAGTGGCTTACTCAACCGGAAGCTTTCAACAAGGTTAGGTTCAATCAAGATGACGCTTATATTACAGTTTGCTAATCCCAGATCGCTATTGACGCCACCGGAAACGTTCTTGGTATCTGTAACGCTCGAATCGTTTGCGGCGATCACGTGGTTCTAGGGCCCTTCTTTGCTGATGACATCGTAAGTCATCTTTTTCTCAAAAACAAAGTAATTTGAGCAATTTAGAAAATTGCATCAACACTTATGCGTCGCACTTTGGAAATCGTTCCCAATTTTGCGTTACGTAATGAACTGGTCGCTTACATGGCAAGCAATAACGAAGAAGGGAAGGATATGTTTAAGAAGATGGTGCAGGGAGAGGTCAACACAGATAGACTTATGCCCAGACTGTTTACCAAAGAAATCATTGACTGCCCTGGCCATAAGATCTATGGTATTACAGAAACGGATACAAGTTTGATTTAATTGGTCAATAAATCGGTTTTTGATAACTGTGCTCAAACGTCAAAGTTCACTGTTCTGACGCACGTTGCCGGAGCGATAGCGCTGTTCCCCGTTATAAAGTGTAAACAAACTGTCCTTTTGCTCTGACGAGTACACTGGTGTTAGGTGACTTTTGAAAATGGTCTTGAATCAATACGAATTTTTGGTTAATCCACCGCAGGAACGATGGGACGAGATGGTGGAGATAGTGCGTTTGTGATTGTTTACGTGTGTGTGCGATAATATCGATTTAGATTTACGCTGACAGGAAATGGAAGTTGTCAACATTCGACTATGCGAGCTTTCGAGAAGGCCATGGAGAAGAAAATTACAAGTTTATTGTAGCGATTGATAAAGGTTTTTTATAAAACTAATTAAAAAGATGCGAAAAAGGTTTAGCGACCAACAAGGCAGTCGGCTCGATTTCGGGCGCCAATTTTCCGTCAGTTGATGGCAGTCCTCAGGTGTTTGTGATTGGAATGTACTATTCCCTACCGCAATTGAGATCAAATGGTCTCGGAAGGAAGATGTTTGATTTGGTGATGGAATATGCCGAAGGGAACGTGTTTTTGAATTCAGGTGAGATAGAAGAAACCCTCAGGCTTAAAGTGAAGTAATTTAAGCTCCTGAAATGGCAAAGAAATATGCTGAACGAAGTGGTTTCGACAAGATTGCCCCTTGGGATTTGGTTGCTTTATCATTTGACGCAAAGGACTGTGACCTAACCAGGATAACTGCTGATACCACCATTCGTATTGTTGATTTTGAGGAGGTCGACTTTGAGAAATTGGATGAGTACGATCGTAAGATTGGTGGCAATGTTCACAGGAGGGGTTTTATGAAGAAATTTCTTACACAACCAGAAGCCTACAACAAGGTCAGCTGACTCTTATCACCTATACATACTCTAGGTTAATCTAGTTTGCTATTGATTCCTGTGGAAACTTGCTGGGCTACTGCAACGCCCGAATTGTTTATGGAAATAACGTTGTCTTGGAGCCTTTCTATGCGGCCAATCCGGTATAACTCAACCATGAGGCTCAGTAATTTGATATGGTTATTTAGAGCATCGCAAAAACGCTTTTGAAATGCACATTAGAACAAGTACCAGATTTACATAGTCGTCAACAGTTGGTTACCTACATTGCGAGCGATAATGCTGAAGGAATGGCTTTGTTTAAGCAGTTAAGTGGCGGTGAGCTTAACGTGGACAAAGTGATTCCAAGACAGTTTACAAAGGAGATTATCGATACTGACAGTGAACAGGTGTACAGTATTGCTGAAGCCCATACTACGCATGTGTAATATGTTTATTTAAGACAATAACTGTTGTGATTAAGCACAATAAATGTTGTAAGTGTCTTATTTACCGAACGGCCGTTACGATACCATAATCCTTGAATATTCCCTACCCGCAAATCTAACCCTTCAACTTAGCTGTTAACACTACAACCATATGAGTGATTCTTATTATTATGCTGTTTTTTATCTGCCCTCAGATAGTTTGACTGCATAATTTGGCTTAAGACCGCTTTTTCACTGTTTTCTGCTTCATATACCGACCTTGTACAAGAAGTCAATTGATGATGAACTCGTATGACACCAAACTTCAACAAAGTCTTCAACTATATAGAAGGTTTACTGTAATCAGGGGCATTTACTTGTTAAGCCGGATCTTTCTTCGTATTAGCGTCTAATAAAATTTGGAATAAAATCGCTTTTGATAATGTAATCAATTCTTTGAAGACCAAATTAGAGCACTTTTTGCTGTGTAAAGTGCAATTATAGTGCAATTATGATCGTTTACGACGCCATCTCTTTGGGTTCCCATCCTTCACTTCAAAAGTCCAACGCTTATTAATCCCCTTCCCTTGAATTTGCGCATTTAATCTTACGAAACGCCACATAAGTTCCCTTAACCTTTCCAATAACGTCATTGCCGCGCTCAAAATAGCTCTTCACGTTTATCCGCCCTTTGTGTTAATCTCAAAGAACAGCACGCTACCTCACGCAGTTGCTAAGCGCCCTCTTCGGTGGCGAGGCAAGGAGTGCGGCTCGTTGTAATTCCGACAACCGGCTGCGCATTTTGCTATCGATTGCGACGCGATTTTCGGTGGCACACACACATCGACTCTTAGCGCCAATAGCTATGACGGAAAACTTTATCGAAAAATATACGCTGTACCTGAACCCTTTCCAGGAGCGATGGGACGAAGTGGTTGCCTTGGTGAGTGTTGCATTTTTTATTTAATTAAGAACTTGTTTAGACGCACGACGAGTTGTCGTGGAAAATGTCAACACATGACTATCAGAGCTACCTGGACGGATATGGAAGGTATAACTTTCAGTTTCTCGTCGCTGTAGATAAAGGTGAACTTGTCGGTTGCTCTAAGTAGTACACACGTTTGTCCTTTAGCAACGGATAAAGCAGCTGCTTGCATCTCTGGAGCACGCATAAAATCGGTCGACGGAAGCCCTGAAGTGTTTAATATAGGAATGTTCTACACTCATCCGGATCATCGCAATAACGGCTTAGGAAAGAAGCTCTTTTCAGAGTTGGTTAGGTGCGCGGGGGACGTCAACATGTTTCTAAATGCGGGTAAGATTGTTTGTTTGGTCATAGGGCACAACGTTGAGTTGAACTTGTTGCAAGGACACTTGTACTTTTGAATTTTCAGCACCTCTGATGTCCCAGAAATACGCGGAACAGAGTGGTTTTGACAAGTTTGCCAACTGGGAATTAAAGGTTATAGTCGCTGAGGCTAAGGATTGCGATTTAACAAAGGTTCCTGTTGACGACACTGTCAATGTGGTTGATTACGTTGACGTAGACATTGACAAATTGGTCGAGTATGACAAAAGCATCGGTGGAGGTGTGTATAGAAAGAAGTTTCTGCAGAAGTTCCTGACCCAACCTGACTGTTGGAATAAGGTTTGTTTTAGGACCTATAAAACTAAGAGGCAATGGAATTTCAGTTTGCTCTAAACGAGAGCGGTGACGTCATTGGAATCTGCAATGCTCGTATTGTCTACGGTAACCACGTATGCCTCGGTCCTTTCTACGCTGATTCTCCCGTAAGTTTCATTCAAAATTCGTGCATGTGAAGCTTCCTTTCTAGAGCATCGCATCAACACTGATGCGTCGCACGTTAGAGCTTGTTTATAAACTGCCTGAACGGAACGAAGTGATGATTCTCTTACCGCATGATAACACTAAAGCAATGGAAATGTTCTCACGCATGGCTAACGGCAAAGTCGAAACGGATATGAGCATGCCTAGACAATTTTCAGGGCGTGTAATTAACTCGCCCAGTGGGAAGGTGTTCAGCATCACCGAGTACGATACTAGTTTTGTGTGAATAACTCTGTCTGTCTGTCCGTTTGCTTAATCATGAGATTGCAATAAATGTTGATTTGTTACCCAGCATGACTTTCAGGCTATTGCAGCAGCGTTGATGGTAGGCACCTTAGAGAAAGTCCCGAATCTCGCTGACCGAAATGATCTTTTCTCGTTCATGTCAAGTGTTAACCATGACGGCATTGAGCTGTTCAAGACCATGATCAGTGGGGAGGTAAACATGGAAGGATTCATGCGAAGGCAATTTGATAAGAAGGTGATTGAGACGGATGGACAAAGGGTGTACGGTACCACGGAGACGGATACAAGTCTGATATAAAGGAAAATAGAGTATTTAGCGTTTTCAGTCCACCATCATCTTTCAATAACAACATATCGCACTTCTCCTTAATGTAATTGTTTACTATTTCTCTCCCTCTTTCTCACCTCAATTCCCCAATAAACATTCAAGGACATTTCTCGTTCTTGTTTACCTCTCCAATTTTCTCACCTCAATTGATGACAACGGAAAATAAACAAATTAATCGTCTGGACATGTTGATGTGAAGAGAAAACTAGACAAAATCTAAGAGCACCGTGTGAACCATGCATTGATGTTATTGTCGTCGAAGGATTTGTCGATCATGAACATAACATACAAAGTACAGCCACAGCGACTAGATCAGTGCTGTTTGTGACTCGGCGATGGGAAAGGGATGAATCACGCTCGCATATTCAAATGCAAAAGAGAACAAGTCAATTTTTTCGCTTTTTTCTGCGAGAGCTGGTTGCGATGCGATGAAGAGAGAGAGAGGGATGGAAATGAGATACGCTTCGCTTATCGTAGAATTCTATTTTGAGCGTTTGCATATGTTGATTTGACTTTTGAAATCGTCCTCACTTTTAAGGATGAGCCTTACACTGACGAAACCGCGTTGTACTCTATGAGGTTAGAACCCGTATTTAGAACAGAGTTCATGTCCGCGGCCCACTTAATCAAACGAAATTGCTTTTTTGATGTAAAGCGTTTACTGTTTCTTAATGAACATTCAAAAGAAATAAGCCCTTAAAGTTCTATTTATAGCAGTTGCCGATACAAACTCGTATGATTCCGTGACATTTCTTCTTAATTTACAACTTGTAAACAGCGTTTGGCTTCAGCCGTTGATCGTAATTCCATTAGCTGTATTAACAGGCGCGCATGTCAGTTTAGCAAGTAATTTATACCGTTTAATCCGGTCATTCTATGCCCATTTTGCTTAATTTTTCGTATCAAATCAAAAAAAAATCATTGTGATTGTAAAATGTAAACTCAGATTTGTATTTTCGTTTATAATTTCCTATTTTTGTGCTTGGCTTCTGATTGTAAGTAGACACTGTTTATGCGCTTATTAGAGCAAAATATATGACTTTACATATCTGAATTGTGAGGGATCGTGCGTTTTTATTTTCGTTGTCAGTTGAAGGCGATGTAGGCGATTGATTCGGTGATCGATAAACTAAAGAACGATGATCAAAACAACTTGATGAAAGTTCATAAAAGTTCGAGTAGTCCATGAATAATACGGTTGCTGTTCAAACGTTGTTTAAAAGTACCTAAAAGTGCAACTTAACTTTTGTTCATAAAGTTGTTGATCGCTTTAGTCATCTGTAGACGCTAATTTGCAATTTTGAAACACCTGTCTTTCAGCCTTTCAGCCCAATAACAACATCCCGGCATGGCCAATGGTTTCCACGGTTTGTCATCCAGCTGATGATTGACTTTCTATTTGGTCGCCCGTGGCGATGCTTTGTGGGGTTTCGAGAGTCTTGACGACGCGGGAAAATTGGGAAAACGCGCACAAGTTATTCATTTGTCAGCGGTTTACTGCAGCATTGTTTCTATGGGAGTGATCCACTAGAGGTGCCTGTTGTGTAGGTGTGTTCGAATGTGTCTTTAGATCTCCAAGTCTTGTTCTTAAGTTGATCTGTTTCCGCTATGACGTGAAGTTAGTGTTACTCATGTTAGGGGGGGCTTGTTTGCTCTATCACCTTTGATAAACTGTCATTTGTCGTTGTAAAACTGGTCAAATGGGCATGTTGACATAGCCTTTTCGATTTGTTGACATAGGAAGACTTAGGAAGAAATCTTTTGTGTTTCGATCCGGTTAACGGAAGGAGTTTTGGTTTTTGGTGTTCTTTAAGCACATTGATCTTTGTCATGATTGTCCATATGTGATTTTGGGATCAGTTATATATTTTGTTGCTTGACTGACAGTGATGCTGATCATCCCATCAGCAAGTTCTTACCTACTTTTTATTGACACTTAAAGGGACCCCGTCCAGCTTGGTAACCCCTATGTTT
>KI646445.1:0-11286 GCA_000505645.1 Steinernema monticolum
ATTTGGTTATGATTTTGATTACACCCAAGTGAGGTGTTGTAATGAGTTGCCTGTACCAATTCGTCTTGTAACGAGTTGCCTGTACCATTTCGTTGTACCAATTCGTTCAACAAACCTGGCAACACCATCAATTTCTTGTCCAAAAAACTTCGGCAGCGACGATTTATTTTAGTTTAAATCAAACGCACAATCGCTACAATCAATCAAAACGAAGATGACATGAGTCCAAAGCAAGCTACTCAAATTTCATTTTTTGATTTCTTAGAAGAGGTGGAAATGAACACCACTGGTCGATCAGTGGCAGAAACAGAAACCTTTTTGACATCCTTTACCTTCGGCTTCTTCCTCGTCGTCGTCAATCGCATCGCTTTCCTGATCTCGTGTTTTCGTTTGGCTTCTGAGGTCGTTTCTTCGAATCTCCTTTTCGCATGTTCATGCTCGAACTTCTCACCGTGAAATCGTGTCTGTCGAACGTCAGAGATGATGACCATAAATAGTAACAGCAACGCCGCAGCGCGAATTACAATTTTGAGAATATCTACGGTTTCTTTGCTGAATTTGCCCGTTACGATTACAATGTTGAACGTTCGTACGAGAACTCCTTCACTTGTGTAGCATCTTAACATTCCTAGTTAACCGAATCATTATATTTCGACTTACGCGTAGAGTCCTTCATCTTCATCATCTGTAGTTTTGATGAAAAGTTCGCCTCCAGCCCGAATGAAAATCTTATCTGTTTTCTCTGAAGAATTGATTAATGCCGAAGTAAATGGTTTTTCATTCTTTGTCCAATAGATTGGCGCTTTAATTGTACCGCAGTCAATCACGATTGGTTCCCCTCTGTGGATCGAAAATTCAATAAGTTAAGTCATTAGTTGGGAAATACGAAATTCCATACTCCTTTAGTTCGACGTTTCACAGGACGAAGCAGCGGCGGAAGTCGTTCGAAAAGTGCGAATTCATCTGGAGGGATAGTGTCCACTGGCACAACTTCTCCGTTTTCGTCAAGTCCTTGAATGATGCGAGTTTCGGAAGAGGTGTTTAAACACTTCTGAAAACAAATATAGTTCCTAATTTGAAACAACCCACCCCTACCAGTTTGCAGGGATAAGCAATCTCGTAAACGTGTGTTTGGTTGTACAGTTCCGCTCTAACTGTTAGAGGAACGAGGGAACTCGCACAAGGAATTTCCCCGAATAAGAGAATCTGCGGGGAATTGGAAATCTGCATGAATTCGTCAAACGAAGTTCCGTTTGAAATCTTCAGGTAACACGTAAATTGTTTCTTGATCTCTCCTTGTCCACATCGATTACATCCGCTTTCCTTGGTTAGTTTCCATACGATTTCAAGTCGTTCGTCAGGGTATTGCTGCGTAAGCAGAGTGTTTTCAAACTCTGTTTTCTTCTCAAAATATTTCTGAAACAAATGCTAATAAGAACTGAGATTTTACTGAATGTTTACCGATTCCATACGGATTCTGTTCGAGACATCGACATAGTAAAGATTCGCTATCGGATTCTCCCTGTTTGCATAGTTCACGCAACGATATATTCCGCTGTTCTCTCGCGTAATAGAAGATATTTCAAGTTCAAACAGATTTCCGATGTAGACTCGCTTTTCGCTCTTTTTTCTAAAATACGAAAATCTGAACGTTGCAATGTGCTCTGGAACATACTTTCCCAAAAAGCTTCCGAGTGATCCCTTCTTTTGGAGCATAGAATTGTTGAACTTGTCAAAAATTGGTGCAAATTTGCTTCCCTTTTCCGAAAACGAGGAGAACTGCCATTCGAAATTCCATTTGCCCTTTTTTTTCGACCCGCCCGTCAAATCTGCAAATCGCCGTCCGAGAAATGCATCATTTGATTTTTTTGGGGTGTCTTCGACGGATTCTGAATCCTCTTCACTTAAGCTAAATCGGAAATAATCACTCAACAAGCAGGTTTAAAACTTGCCACGTAAAGCAGTCGAGTTTCAAATCGGAATCCTGGAGAACGACTTCTGCTTTTCCGAGAATTCGATCAAAAGTTTCAATTCGACGTTGTCGGGCGGTGATGCACTGCTGATACTCCTCGTTTTGCTGTTCAGTGAACACTCCGACGACAACAGAAATTGAAATGAACAAGAAGAAGCTGACCGCAAGCAAAGCTGAACCACCCATTGTTGATTTGTAGAATACAAGCGTATAAATACTGGTCACAGCCTCGTAGAGACTCAGATAAGGTAATAAAGCACTCTCAAACATTGCTTTCGAAAGAGTATATATACGCTTCAGACTGTCTGTCGTCTAGTGGTAGCTTCTAGACTTTAACCCATGCGCTGGTGTTCTCGAATGACTGAGGTGTGTTCAAAAATCTCTTTATGTGCATTTCGACTTTCCATTATATGATGGGATATACCAAAAAATCAGATGAATTAAGGCTGAAATTATCGGTCCTGACACGTGTGATTCTTGAGTTTGTTTCGATTTTGATGAAATTCGCTTTTAGTAATTCGGATTTTGGTATTCTTGTGCGTGTCGCTTATCGTTAATGAATACGCGTTGCAAAGAAGCGATCTCTTTAGCTTGTAGTAGGCAATGTCATGTGGGTGTGTGAGCTATCCATATTATTGGCTGAAGCAGGTCCCTGCTAAATATCGTGCGTATAAATGTTTAGTCGTCATAAAATATTATTTCATTGCAGGTATAAAGGGCGGTCTTGTTCAACGAAATGGCCCGTTTGGAGGACTATTTGAACTGGGACGACCAAACGGTCGAGGCTTATCCCGTTCGGCATCGCGCGTCAGATTTTTGTGACTTTACCCGCTATGTCGCCCGTTATACTGAAGAAGCGCGCCGACGAAGCCGAGAGAAATATGAAGAAAGAAGCAGCAGAATTCATTCCCCGATGTACGCGCCGTTTCCGATGCCTCCGAAGACTGAAAATGTAATCGTATAATTTGTTTCATTTCATTATGAGCATTATATATATTGTTTAGACCGAAGATACTACCTTGAACAGAAGCAGTACTTCTGTTCTTACCGAACCTGTCACCGAGAAACCGAAGAACAATCTCCCAGAATTTCAGAGCGACCGAGATGTCGTCCTCTACTTGCTACGTAATGTCCGGTGCTACAACGGTTTCTTCGTTATTGACGCTGACATTGATCAGTTGAAGCGAATGTATAATGTTGACAATATCCTGGAAACAACAAGTTCTAACAGTGTCGAATGCGACCGTTTAAGAATGTGAAGTCGTGAAGCTGCTATTTATCCGCTGTTGGCAGTTGTGCAGCACGTTTATTCATTTGATCTATTCGTCTTTTGATGAGAACCTATTAATATAATAATGCAGTTGCTGTATAAATTCGTTTGACGTATATCAGTTTTTGAGATTTCCCACTCACCGCAAGCAGGTTAATTCATCGGTTTGTTTTTGAAGATTTGCGTATAGCAGTTTGCTTACGTAAACGAACGGAAGTGCCCATTTTCCTTACAAATGAAAAACACTGGATGAATTTTCTTGAAAAGTGCCCGGCGTGAGCAGCTAATGTTTTAGTCGTTGACTTTAGCCTACATCTCTACAAAGTTTTAGCTCGAACGGCGGTGGACAGTTCGTAACATCCCCGATCCCCGTAAGTACTCCGTAGAACACTAGAACGTAAATCGAAAGCATAACCATAATTAGCTCCTCGTACCTTTGCAAGTCTAGACAGAGATAAAGAGTACAAAGTGTTAGGATTAATGATCTCATCAGTTCTATCAAACCGTCGATGTTAAGCGGTCGTTATACCAGCGAAACCTGCTCGATGCGTTTTGTCACAGCAACGTTTTTCATGGTTGTGCTGTTTTCGAATCTGCTTATTGAAAGGGGCACAGCGTCATCAGGTGGGCTTCATTTGTTTTCCATTAAATGATTGGTTTTCAGATGCAAAATTTGAAAAGTACCATGTGAACACTTACCGATCATTTGACGAGGTAACTCAGCTTCTGGGAACGAAAGATGACCAATTCACAAAAAGTCATGATGGGAACAAGTCTTGTGACAGCATAAGAGAAGAAGAAGAGGAAAAGAAGAAGAAATGTAAGGCCTTTTGCTTGAATTCGAGATTAAGGGGACACCGTCCAGCTTGGTCCCTGTGTTTTTATTTTAAAATCGGATAGAATATATTGTCTGGCTAAAAAAAGTTTCTCCAGAAAGTTAGTAGGTGTCGAATGTGTCGAAAGACAGGTCATTCATTAGCCCAATGTTCGGTGAAATATTTTTTAAATGAATGGAATGAAAAAAAATCTTGCCAATTAATGCATTTTTATCTTCTCTGGCTGAATATGCAATACAAATAAAGGGTTTACCAAGCTGGAGGGGATTCCTTTAATGCATGCTTATTATAGATGCAGCATCACTTAAACAAAAAGTTCTCTGTGCTTATGGAACGCTGAACGAAATAGAGAACGTACATCAGTCGGAACCTCAGTCGACCTGTGGTCTAAAAATGGTTCTTAAACCACATCCTAAGCATAAATCCGAAGAAGAGATTTATGAGTAAGTTGAATTGACTGAAGTAGGCTAATGCGCTTTTTTAAATAGATTGGAGATGAAAATGGGTGCTTTTGCGGAATGTGAAGGAACTCGGACTCGTGGATCTAATTGGCGACATGTTCAGCCACAATGCCCCTTAGAAGTGGATCCGAAGAAAGACAATATTTCTTTCGTGTACTGCTGCAACAATTCCACCCGTTGCAATAACGTCTCTGGACTGTTCGATTCTACTATATTAACGAAGATGTATGGTGGTCCAGAGAAAAATAGTTTTCATCTGCCTTGGTAAGTTACGTGGATTCTAGAATTTTCGTTTTAAACTGCTGCTCAATCTAGGGTTCCCCTCTGTGGAAACACTCTTACTCCTTTCTTGTACATGTTAACCAATGCTAGCCTTGTTGGAAGATGTGACTACACTTACGACATTGCAACAAAAGAAGTCGTGAAATTGTTCGATTTTAAAACAGTTAGCACATCGTATGCTTTCGTCTAATTATATTACAATATAAAATCTTCGTTTAGAGTTCCCATTGAGATCAATGGATTTGTGTGCAATCGAAAAACAATTTTGATTTCACGATTCAAACATTGCAACAATAATGAAGCATATGAAGCCACCGATTATCCTCTCCGCGACTACATCCACTGTAGTTACTTTCCATTCTCATCTTCATCTGATGGCTCCAAACCACATCTGACCGTAACCGATGATTCCTTGAATGAGATGTTCGAAGAAGCTTCAAGCAAACTGGAATTTCACTGCATGGAGACCACTTATAGCGAAGTGAAGAGTGCTTTCAAAACGGATGACGAAATCGAACCGGTATTTAGAGTTGAATACGATGAATTCAGAAGTATATCACTTCAGGTCGTGGCACCAAGCATTGGGGCGTGCTTCATCAACGTTTTCCTACTCGACGGTTTCTACTTTTCGGCTGGTCCGGTTACCGAAGACAATGAAGATATCTTCGAGTTTTACAATGAACATTTCATCTCTCAAGCTCTGCCCAGTGGTATTGCCTATTCCTACAACACTTCCGCAGAAGAAGTTAGGCTTGTCTGTGCTGGCCGCAGCATGTGCAATACAGATTGTAAGCAACTGATACAAATTTCACACTTTATGCTAAGGAACCTTATTAAAATGTTTTAGACGAGCTGATGGAGCTCCTGTTTTCATTGTATGCTATGAACAGCATTGATTCTGATTTTTTGAACCAGCCTATATGTGGAACGCAGCCATGCTCTTATAAGGGTTGCTACCGATCTCGGCCGTTAGCCAAGTCAAAATCGCATGAGGTTTATTTGCTTTAAATGATATGTTTGTTGAATATTCATTTAGGTTAGCTACGGTTGCATCTCGGACATCAAGCCTGAAGAAACCCATCTACAGATTTGCAAAAATCTTGCAGCAAAACAAGGAGCAGGGGAATGCTACGACGTTAGTCAGTACATCAATAAAACTACGGAGTTCTACAGAGTTTGCTGCGATCAAGAAGACAAAACCAGTGATGATTATGTCAATGAAGAATTCAGAGACGTTCCTCATTCCTGGCCAATGACTAATTTCGGCAAAACAGAATAAATCGGTCGTGAACTGAGTGAGAAACAGCAGTTCCTAAATATGTAGTTGCGCTCACATCACACACACACAACTACGATTTGGATTTTTGACAATTTATTATGCGAAACATACGAGCATACTTGTTAAATTCATGACAACATATTAAATGAATTGTTCGGCCCATTCCTTGAAACAATTATAGCAGTTATTGGCGTGATGGGCAGTGACTCCGGCCTCTTCCTTTAAAAAATCGACGAATAGTTCTTGTTCTTTCTTGAGCAGTAAAAATTGGCCGAACAAGACGTATGCTTTATCGAATCCCTAAAAGAACCAACATAATTTTTTTTGACATCTGACAGCATGCTTCAAATTATTCATTTGTACGCCTTCAAAGTAGATCGAAGATTAAGTAAAACAATCTCCATTCTGTTCATAAGGCACAGATCTCACGTACATCGCTTATACTTGAGCGATACTTTTCGAGGGGTGTATCAACAATCTTTCGTGAGAGGAAATGACTGCTTTCTTACCCTCGTGAAAAATATATAAATATTGTAAATGGCTTACTTTCTCCGAGAGTTTCGCTCCATAGGTTGGGCCGATTCCGGGCACAGCAGTGACTTCTTTCTCTCCCATGGGCTCGCCGACGAAATCGCGATGCTTTACCGATGTCGACATATTCTGAAAAACCATAGAATGTCGTCACATCTTTTCAAAACAACGCAATACAGGGCCACATCAAAACCACCGAATGACACGTAACAAGCGATGCCTATTTCGCAATTCTCACTGCATCACGAGTGTCGCTTACGAACTAGCTGACTAGAAGAAAACAGACGAGCTCTTAATTAATTTCGAAAATTAATTAGCGTGATTGTCAAAAGTCAATGACTAAAAAATTATAATCTGAAGATGGTACCAGTGACCACACTAATCTCACTTTTGAGCCTTCCAGTTCGCGCCAATTGAGACGATGTGCAGTGTAACGCCACGGAAATCATAACAAATTGAGAGGTCGGAGACAAAAAGGGACACGCCCAATTAGATAAGAGGTTACGCACTTGCAACACAGTCGAAAAGCAGAATAATTCTTATCTCCGCCATTCATTGAACAAATCGGACAAAAACGAATGTAACATTTCGCAGCGAACGCGATTGAACAAACAATTTTCTCCCGCTCTCTGTAGAATGGAATCTTGAAAGGAAAGTTTGATTAATAAAATACATATTTCTTTTGACACATTGAAAAGTTCGGTAATTAATGTTTCGACAAGTTTTCAGGAATCCTTCAGAATCACGAAGGATTCTCCTTCTTGGACGTTCCATCATGACGGAATCTTTGGTTACAGATTGTCTACAACCGCCTGCATGTGTGAAGGGCATCACAAAGCTTGATAAGGATCTGTTCAGGTGAGAATTTAAATGGTTTTAATCGTATGGGGGATTTCTTTATTATGCATGTAGTAGATTTGTTTGCATTAACATCTTACACACTGACTGTAACTGCAACCAGGGCGTTTAATTGAAATAATGCCATTTCCAGGGACAAAATAACGGTACCATGCCTCCCTATTCCAGCCCGAGTCGTAGGAAGAGTTCACGGCTTGAAATCTGTTCGGCAATTCGGAATTCCAAAAATGAATCGCGTGAAAGTAAGCACTTCTTCCTCCGCGGTATCTTTTTCAATAATGATTTCAGCCTGTTTTTGAAGGCTCATCGAAAGAAGAAAAGCTAATTCTCTTTAATCCGACTGCACTCACCGATTCCGTGAAGGAGCAAGTCATTTCGGACATCGTGAAAGTCACTGACATTAAAGAGTCTTCTTTGAAATTCGGAACGAAAGATATCGAACTCACTTACGATGACTGGGACATCAAACGGTGCTTCAAAGCAGTTCTTCCCGACGGTTTGGAATTCAGTGGTTTTTCCCAGATTGGCCACATTGCACACTGTAATCTGAGACCCGAGCTTTTACCATATAAGAACGTGATCGCATCAATTCTAATCGACAAAACTGCGTGGTGCAAGTAGGTTTGTGTTTGAGCCGGAATTTGTTCTTAATTACTTACTTGGTATTATAGAACTGTTGTGAATAAAGTCGACGAAATCAACACAAAGTTCCGTTTCTTTGAGATGGAATTGCTTGCTGGAGAACAGAACTACGTGACTGAAGTAAAGGAAGGAAAAGTGCGTTTTCGACTTGACTTCAGTAAACTGTTCTGGAATAGCCGCTTGGGAACTGAACACTCGAGATTGATTGATAAATTTAATTCTCGATCTCTGGTTTATGATGCTTGCGCCGGAGTTGGTCCCTTTGCTATTCCTGCAGCTTTGAACGGAGTTAGGCGTGTTTTCGCAAATGATCTCAACCCTGAAAGTGTCAAATATCTGACTGAGAATGTGGAACTCAATAAGGTGAATAATAACGTATAGTTGAGTCAATTTAAATGTAATTTTAGGCTCCTTCAATATCCGTATTCAACAAAGACGCTGCTGAATTTATCATAAATGAAGTAGCTGAAGATTTAAGAAAAGAATTTGGGATACCCTTTGAAGATAGAGCCAACGAAGCTCACATATTAATGAATCTTCCCGCGTTAGCCGTGACGTTCCTTCCTGCTTTCAAAAAATTCCTCAAAGTCAAGCCAGAATTTCCTGTAATAGTGCATTGTCATTTGTTTGCAAAGGCACATGACGACGTTCCTGATGAATTTTATCCCGCAGAAGCGAAACGAATGGTTCTTGAAAGCTTAGGTTTGACCGAAGGGACGGTTAACATACTTGAAGTTCACAACGTGCGTAAAGTCGCAGGTAGAAAAGAAATGTTCTGCGTTTCATTCGAATTACCGGAGGACTACGTTGTGGATTCTGATTTGGCTGAACCAGAAACGAAGAGAGCGAAGTTGGCAGATTCCTAGTTGCTCACTAATGGGTTGTACACTGTTGTTATGTTAAATTGTTTTCCATAGTCTTGTTAATTTTTTGTTATGTCGTTGTTTTCGACATTAAACGGATTTTATCTGTAGCTTTCCCTGCATGCCAATCTTGTTAAATTGGAGTGAAATTTCAGCATGTTGAGGCGATGTATGCCTCAGCTCCATGGATTGCTCGACCAGCGTAGGAACTTCAATGCCCTTCCATTCAAGGTCTACAGTATACGTAGGCGCATTGCCGAACACATTTCGAATAAATATGTACCGGGACGGGTAGCTGCTATGGGGCCTGACCTGGCGTGTCTGGAGTGGCTCATGGAATGCGGATCCACGAAAGTGAAAATGTCAGATGGAACAGAAATTACGACAATAGGCGAAATGCGGAAATATATTAAATCGAATGGTTTCGATGTGAAGAAACTACCGAATACTGACGAGCCACTCGATACAATGCCGAAGAGAGGCGAAGGCGAACTGCTTTACAATTCCAGATGGAAACACGTTCCCAACGTTCATATTGTAGAGGTTCAGATCTATATTATGCTCATTGTGATTCTTTATGTCTTTTAGGTCGATGCGAGTGATTCTGCGATAGCAAATCCAGGATTTACATATTTTGGACAATGCAGACGGATAGAAAAGCTTAAAATGAACTTTTGTGATTATTTTGGTGACGAGGGAATAAGAGAATTGGCATTAGGAAGGCCGGCTAAGACATTGAAAGATCTGGTACGTTTAGTTTTGCTAATATTGTGCAAGTTGAAATGTTTAACTGTTTATCATATATGACTATTATTTTCAGGAAATTGTTATCAATCCTTGTGTAAGCGATGCTTCTCTCTACTGGCTCATTCAGCTGAAAGCTCTCCGTCGTCTGCACATGTATTTCCTGCCCTACGTTGCAAACCGAGCTGCCGTCCTCCGCCAGTTAAGGATATCTTTACCACAGTGCAGAGTTACATTTCCAGAAGTTGACCAAGTCGGTTACGGTTACGAAGACAATCAGAAGTAATTTGTTATGTAATTGTTATGCGTTGTTTGTTTTCGCAAATGAGACTTTAGGTGCTGAGAACGTGTGTCCCCAACAAGACCACCTGTCGTTTGTACATACATGTTGTCGATGTTGTCGCGCTATATCGCGAAGCTTAAGCCACAGGCGGACGAAACCTTTCATGGTGATTTGCCAGAGCGCACGAAAATGCGGGAAGGCAGGATTGAGTAATTATCGCACGGCCTGTGATTTGACAGAATTATTTGTTTTCGAGAGCGACGAAATGGAAAACGTACGGGCAACCGAACGTTGCCTAGGCGACTTTTGATGTGTAACCCTCAGGGGAGCCGCAAGTTGAGAAGTCAGCGCGGGAGGGTAGAGTTGCGAATGTTAGGACATTTTCGCTTGAAAGCCCATATTTAATGACCTTGTGCCAGAGAGCCACGAAATTAGATTTGTAGTGCCTGCGCCGTTGCACCTGCTCTCCTCAAGGTATGTTCGCGTTGTTTAATTTAGGGATTAATCGGCGGTTTGGATGGAAATTGAATCCCGCGTGAGGTTTAATTAACACCAGGGCTTCAGGCTCATGCGTGAGAACTCCAAGGGATACTTGGTGTTGGGCAGTATCGTGGTTGTGGGACTCACAATTCGTAAACAGTCGCAGGCAATTGTTGCTTAGCTCTGTACCAGCAAGTTACCAGTGGGTTATGGTATAAGAGGAGTATTTCCATTAATCCTTGATACCTTAAGAAAAGAAGTAAACAATAGATGACGCAAATCGAAAATATTGTGCTTTGCGAAAGTAGTGAATTCAATTTTAAAGTAAATACAAATTCAATAAAGGTATTTGCGGAGAGGTGCACAAAATTGTGGTTCGTAAAGGGAGCGAAATGAAAGAACGAACCAGAAACTTTGGGATGGGGATAACAGATAGGTTTTATAGTTCAGTTACATATCTGTCTTAATGACAAAAGAGGCGAATACGTTTATTTATGAGCTGCTTAGTGATCACCAAAACCAGGTAGATCTCCGAACTTTGAATTTAGTACATTACAAATTGCTACCTTGAGTGCGATGTTGTAGAGCGCGTAAAATATTGTTTCAGTTGATGAAATTTTCTGCATTCCCAGAACATTTGAAAAAAATGTAATTTTCTAAAGTAAGTAATTTTTAGTTTAAAGTTATGGGATAGTGTTTTAAAGTGATTCAATTTCAATGCTTTTTCGTGCGTACGACATAGGTTTTTTCATTTAATTTGTGGTCTGTAAATTGAGTAACGAGAA
>KI646486.1:15991-28129 GCA_000505645.1 Steinernema monticolum
CAATCAGGGATTTTCTCTTGGGACCAGAATTTTTTGTTTTGGTATTCTTTACGGAACACTTTCCGAATTGAATTGATAATCAGAGTTTTCGTGTCAGGACCAACCTCGAGATGTTGAAGCTTATGGAGCGCCAACCTGATCAATTAGGGTTTTCGTGGTGGGACCAAAAAGGGAACTTTTTGTTCTGATACTTGCGGCACTTTACTTTCCGCAATGAAATTGATAAATTAGAGTTTTCGTGTCAGGACCAACTATTTATCCTGAGGCCCAGTCACGGAGGTGAATTGTATGAATTGTCTTCTGAATTGTGTATGGAAGGGTCGCCGAGAAAAAGAAAAAAACGCATAACAGTATTATAATCATGTTTCTTAGTGATTATGTTGTGATGAAACGTATAATTCAAATAATATGTAAGTTTTTATTTTGTTAGGGTTTTGGCTTGAACGTTTCTTTCAATTAACATTTTCTCTTTAAAATCATGAATCCAGCATTTGCAAGAACATCTATAAATGAGACCAATCAAGATGATCTTCTGATTTCCGATCTTTGCATTTATCATGCAAACCTTTTTTCTCACCGAGGCATTAATGTGCGGAGAACCAGTTTAATCGAAATCCTTCAGGGCGCCGAAGGCCACATTGACCATCAATCGAATGCTATTTTCGGCTCAACTTTGATCGTGTACCCGCTGTGTCGTGTTTTCATATTCGATTGATCGAGTTCCTTGAACGTCGTCACTACAAGTTTCACTTCCCTTCCTCTCGTGTTCTGAAGCATAACCGGGTGCGCAGCGACTTCCGTTTAATTCACTGCGATATTCTTCGCGTGCACCGGTTGTGGGCAGACACTTCGATTAGGCTAATCTTTTTGCTCTCGAATTTGTTGTATTGTCACGGTGATAATCGCTTACAGTGACAGCAGTTTGTTCGGAGTATCGTGTGATTTTTTGATTAACGAATAACACCTTTTGCGATCAAACGTCGTGCGCAGAGCATTCGGGCGAAACTATCTTCGTCGTAGGTCGGGAACCGGGCAGGTGAATGATGCCGAACACGTTTCGGCGTCTTCGCGGAGCGAACGTTATCCACTGACATTCTGAGTGGTGTCGGAAAGTTGTCCTTTTCGTTGTTGATCGGCGCGTTATCTCAAACCAGAGGGACGTCCTCGTTGCCGTTGACTGATTGCGACAATATTACGATCGGCCGTTTCACATATCACTGACTGTTCGAAATTTGCTTTTTCTACTTGTTTACTTTTTCTGTGTTTTCATAACCCCGAACAACACTTCCGATTTAATTCTTGTGCAAAACCGTTCGCATTCGCTCCTCTTCCGAACTTCTGACAAGCAGCTGACTCTCATGAGCGAACACCCCAAATATCTTTCCACTTTGTCATCGTGATAACGCTTGTTGCAGTATTGAAGTGTTTTCCCTTTTAAAAGAGCATGGCGATCATGAAATTACTCATTGCATTTAATGCTGTGACGACAGTTGGTAATAAAAAAGTTTTCGTGTAGTTTGTCATTCGGAAAAGCTTTACTTCATCAACGTTGTCTGAATGAGTGGAAGCCGTCTTATATTATTAAGTTGTCTACTTATGAGCTATGCTTTGTTGACTTTAAAACAAGAACACTAGCACAGTTTCTTGTCACCTGCTGGATGTCCTAAGCCATCCAGTCTTGCGAACAGATAGCTTTATTTCGCTCAGCGCAACGGAACTTGTCTTAGCGGCTATACTATCATCTGCAAACCTTGAACAGCAGCATCTCTCTTCTTCAATGTCCTTTACCGCCCTCTTTCATATTGTCCACCGACCGGCCGACTGACTGACTGTATGTTGGTTGGTTGGTTGACCTCTGCTCGCGCAGACTGACGGATTTTGTGCGTTCGGTCGTTTGGGAAAAGCTGTTTGTTTGAAGTTCACGGCGACTAGTCGTTGACTCATTTCTCCAGTTTGCAATTTCAAGTAGCCCGTTCAATAAGAAATCAAGAGTCTCCTACCATTGTTGTGATTCTTCTGCCACTACCGGCTGGCCCCATTGCCTCTGTTTCACCTAACGGATCTCCTATTGGCTATCACTCGTTTTTCCATCTCCTCTGAAAGTACCTCAATCTGTTGACCCAGGCGGGCTGTCTCTCTCCACATGCGACAAGTTGTTTTTTAGCGAAATGGTGGTTGTGTCGCATTTTTTCAGACAGTTGAATAATAATCAGGTTGTGAACGGTGCTGTACTCGAAGTTTGCCTTTCAGAACATATTTTATGTCTCTGACTATTGCGCTTGAAATATTCGACGGAGTGCGACGATTCTTCTGGCCACAAAGAAACAGTCGAACAGACCATGAAAGATTAGCTGAGTACATTCTCGCGGAGACTTCGTTATTCGATCTGCTGCGATGGCGGCGGGTGAGCTCGACTTTCAAAAGAGTTGTCGAGAGGCGAATCAAAATGATTGCTAGAATCGATGTGAAACTTTATGCCGGACTTCGAACTCTGCAACAGTGTAGCAGTGGAAATACAGTGAAGACAAACTCAGGTTGGTAAAAACTAAAAGTATGAGTGTTGAAAAAGTCGTATTTAGACATGCATACATGGCATTCCCGAGCACCTATTATGGTGGTGCACTTGAGTGCGGACCATATCGGAATTGCCGTCGATAGCAAGATGGATCGAAGCGAGGTTGCCATACTCGTTGAGCTCCTAACGGTATTCCGACAGACCGTTGAAAAGCTCTACGTCGACTGTCCGGTGATGGAGTTTTTAGTGTCTCAGGTAAAGCAACCTGTTTTTGTGCAAGGAAAGAACTAATTACTTTTCAGGTGGACAAACAGCAATTGAATGTTTTGCACTTTTGTTTAATGAATTCGCGCAAACAAAGCATGGAGCTCGGTCAAAGCACCACCTTTGATCCAGAAGGGATTTTGAGCGAAAGAGACTCGCACTTCGAGTCTCCCTTCTTCCCAAAACTCCGGCAATTAACGATCACGTCGCAGGTGAATAAGTCTTTCTTTGCAATTTTCTGAACGCTTTTCGTTGCAGACAGATCAGCTCGAGCACCTTTCTCGTCTGCTTCTGTACACGATAGGCGTAGAACACATTTACGATCCCACGTGTATTGAACTTGTTTGTCTTAACGTGTGTCTGGCTGGATCGTGGAGTCGCGTCAAGAATGTGCGGCTGTTTCGGCACGTTAATTGTTTTCGTCAGTGGAGTGAAGCGCAATCGCTGGGAGTTCGCTATCTTCAACAATTCACCTCACAGAATAGAAAGACGTTAACGTTTTAGACATTCTTTGGCATGATTTCATCATTCAAGGAAGTGAGCACGTCATAGCTAGTCAATTTTAGTGTTAGATCAACGGGATATTTTATGTAACTGGTATTTTCGTTTGTAACTGATAACGGTGTACTGTAGGTGAATTATAAGCGGGTAATTAATTATATTTATTAGTTCTACATTTGTTGTTCGTTTGTGCACTGCGAGTTGTTCGGAAGATTTCTATTACCGTGTATATTTTATTGTAGTCAACAAACCAACAATTATTTACACAATAAAGCTGTTACGCACATATTTGACTATTCATTCCTTCTACAAGATTCATAACAAACACACTGATCGGAGTTTATCCATATGTGGGAGTTTGTACGGATAAAAATGGAGAGACACAGAGCATCAGCTTTGAGGTAATACTCTCAAAGGCACTCGGAGTCTCCAAGGCTGGACTGTGCTATCATCAGCATGGCAATGCGTTTGGACAAGACAAGAAGTGGAATGGACCCGGACCGAGAGGCTATTAATTGAGGTCTTGCCTCGCTGATGTGTCGTCTCTTGCGACGTTTCCCGATTCAATCGGACGTTTTTTCAACAGTTTTCCTTGTTCTCTGGTGTTTGTGACCAAAGGAAGTGGCGCAGCGCGCGATTCGTTGTTTTCGGTGAGAGTCTCCTCACTGACTGTTCTATTTCCAGGACCATCTTCAGCAAGTTCCTTAAGTATTATCATTAAAAGCGTTACGGAACCGTGAAAAGAAACGTACTTTGTAGTGAAAGAGCTGTTGTTTTACGGACACAATTTCGTTCTGTTGATCAATTAGAACTTGCATCATGGCTTTTAAATGGTTCATAAGGGGAGCAGCAATCGCCGTCAAACGGTAGCAGGGAACAGAAGGCAGATTCCTTTCGATAGCATTTTCATCCAGCACGATACGCGTCGAGTTTGTATTTTCATTCTCTATTTTTACGCTCATACCTAAATCTCTCGCATTTAACGGTATTTACTTCATTCAACCTGCCTTGATTGATAGAATCGAGTAAACGATTTCCATGCACGATGGCCGACATTGCCAATTCCCTACAGTCACGTTTCTTTAGTTCGGCCACAGGCATTCCTGTCATCGTTTCCGTGATCTTTTCCATAAGATCTTCACTCCCTTGCTGCGATAACACAACTTTTGATGATGTAAAAAATTCGGACAAACGTACCTGGTCTTGGAGAAGATATTCACATAGAATACTGTGCTTTTCTGCAAGAGCCGTAATTATCAATTGATCGTTTCTCCTGAGTTTTTCTGTGGGGGTGAGTACAGGCTGAGCGTGTTCCAATATAGTAGGTTGTTGCACAGTAATTTCACATGCATTAACAAGACGAGGATGTGTGAGCACATGAACCCTTTGCGGTCCGCTTTGCTCATTTCCACTGATGTTAGATCCCGACCCACCTCCGGCTCCTTCAAAGCCGCAACTTGCTCCAACCTCTCTGAACAGATCAATTAGAAAGTACATTTGAAAGATCAAAACATACTGTCCATTCTCATCGGCACTGTCCTTACGGGCACATTCGATCTGGTCTGATATAAGCTTGAACCACCTGGAATATGGGGTTGCATTGTATTATGTTGTTTGCTCCAAACTAACGTTTTTCGTTCAGTTGCAGTAGCTGCTGTAAACTCGTATATTTGGGGAGCGTTACTGGCGTTATCTATAACAAAGAATGCCCGTTTGTCGTTCGCCTTTTCCTTTGCAATTATTTGATCGAGCTTAAGGATCGGACTCCACCGTGAATCCTTTGAAGGTTCTTGAATTTTGAGCACGAGTTTGTGTCCATCACCTTGCTTGGTTAAAAGAACCAAAAGGTCTTCGAGCAGAACGACATGAAGTTCGACCATCTTTCCTCTATTGAACCTCCATGTTAAGAAGCCGTCGTGTACAAGCCGGTAGCTAAAGAAGAGATGATCACTGATCATCTTTCGGAGGGTTTAAAACTACCTTTTAAGGTCAAATGAATTGTATTCGGCGTCGCTACGATCTTTGTCGTACGGTGAAGTGTCCAACTTTTTCTGAAGTTCTTCCAGTCGTCGAAGATTTTCAGCGTTTCTCTTTGCAAGATTCACACTGGACAATATTTTTCGCGATGCGGCAACACTTTTCAGTAGTAAATCCTGAAAAGACTCCAAAATGCGTTCCCTTTTTGAAACCAACCTGTTCGTCGCTCGGTTCAGGTGTATATTTTGCAATGGTTTCTAGCAGCAACGGGTACTTTACAAGCCTCTGCATCTCCACAGGCAGCATATCTTTCAGCTGGAGTTTGCGACAGAGAGGATTGCTCTCCACTTCATTCAGAAACTTCACAAGTTGATCATCGCGATCTTTTTTGCACCTTTAAATTAACATTTTTCACCATTTGCATTATTAATTTTAGGAAATATAAGCAGAATAAGTTCTTCGCGTCAGATGATACCTACCTATGTCTCAAGAGGTCAAGGGCGTGCTGCTGATGCTGGCAAAATTTTGAAGTAGCATCCACAAAGCGCTTTCCAGCTTCTCCTTCAAATATATCAACCATGAGCTGGCCGATTTGCCCGTAAAGTCCTTGTTGAGTGCCTGTCCTTCTCCAAGCTTCGGTGGCGTCCCTCATCTTCCGACTGATCTCCGAATGGATTTCCACCAATTCATCCAAATTAGCAAACAACAGGTTTATCGTTTCACTTCCGATGATTTGCTGTTGCAGCATCGGTTTGCAGAATACCGTATACAGTACTTTTAGATTACGAACGTGAGTGCGTTCTGTGTGGAACAACTCTTAAAGGGAATATTTACGATGCTATGCAAATATCTTTTAAGAGATACCGTTTATCACTTCTTGCCTTCGCTTCTCCTTTGGTTTGAGATGACGTATGACTTCCCATCCAACTAAAGAATCCAATGTTGGTACTTCGGTCTCAACTTCCAAATCGCTGTCACCATCGGCCAATGCTGTTTTTTCTAATCGGTCCAGCAACTGCTGCGCTTCCTCCTCACCTACACGTGAAACACTTGAACTTCCGGAAACGGATGCAACGTCCGAAGGGGCAAATGACGAGTCCTCCCTATCGGCTTCAGCTGTTGACATCAGTTCCAACCTGCACATTGCTTTCCCGTCTTTCTCCTTAATTTTGTTTCTCAAAAATCTCATGTAAACCAATTACACCTACCCTCGAACGCATACTTTGGGAGCGAGACACAACTTTCTCGGGAACATCAACACCAATACCGGAGTCAGAAGACGTGGATTTTACGTTTGTTTTCGAAGACGACGGCAATGTGTGGATTGCGCTTGATAGTTCGATTTGCTTCTCAAGGGGAATGGCGGTAATCTTCGTTCTCTCTGAAGTTTCAGGAAGTACATCTTCGGGAACGTTGTGAGCTGAACCATATGTCCCTTTCTTAGCTTTAGGAAGTGTTTGTTTTCCTTTTGATTGAGTAGCAGGAAAACACACGTCAACCAGTTGTCCCGTACAATGTTTGTGCAGAACGACTTCGCAATCTAAAACATCTTCATACCGTTTTAAATATTGAAAAATAGTTACTTTGACAGAAGTACGCTTGCGCGTTCACTCCCCAGACCGCGTCGCGACACTGATAGCAGTATACTGTATTATTGACAGGTGACAGCTGGAATTGGTGGCTTTTGAGTAACACGGAACGTTTTCCAACAACTGGTTTCGATTTAAAAACGCCGACTTTGTTGCTAGTGACAAATGTCGGGCATTTCTCCAAAAGCTTATCCCAGCTTGAAAGATTTGGTTTCATCCCCAGAACGACCTAAGTTGTGTATAGATTGTGTAAGGAAACTTTAAATCAACTCACTTTAATAACAGTTGCTAGGGACATAATTAACGCTGCCGCTCTTGGTTCACAGGCTTCTAAATCTCCATTTGTGGCAGTAAACATCCGTTCCAAAGCTCGAAAGAGCATTTGTTCGGCCACCCGACGTTCCATAGAAGGTTCTCCCTTACTTAGTTTGTCTAATTGACATCCATCGAAGAGACTTCCCAATCCTGTCAAAGTTGAATAGTTGAATAGTTTTGCACTTTAGATTTTAATTGTTACAATTTTGTCCTTTGGAATGAATGTCAGGGTTTTTTTTTGTTGAATATTACCGTTTTGGCGCTGAGAAGGGAGTGTAGATCGCATGCACATCTCAAGCTATTAATCACTGCCTTGACTCAAACACATCGGCAATCCATCAAAACCCCCAATTTCGACCCTCTGCCAGCAACTTCATCCCTCGCGAGTCGGATCTTTGTCTCCTTCTTTGAAGAAGAAACGAAGATGAGACCGAAGGAAAGAGAGTGCGAGGCATGTGTTTGCATATGTGTGCTGAAGCGCATCACACGACAAAGCTCGGGCTATTTCGACTTTTTTGACAATGTAACTGCGAGAAGTCAATGCTGATGGCAGCGCGTACACTTCAAAGCTTTAACCCCTCCGCCCGCTTTGGAGTCGAATATAAAGATAACAGCAAAAGATCCTCTGAATAGGGACATTGGCTTAGGAAACTTGTTCCTCTAACGGATGTCATCTAACAGAAAACAGCGACGTCATTCGCAAGCTTAACAGCATGGAAGTCAAGTAGGTTGCTAAGGCATCAAAGAAACGCAATCGATAAGACAAATGTAAAAATTGATAGCAAAAAGAAAAAAGTACCCAGATGCCTTTTGTGCCGGAAATCTGCCAGATGTTCGTTAATGTCATCCAAAGCTCGCCGCCTAACTGCTACAAAAAGTCTCTTCAAACGATCGATATGAGTGTCTGCACCGTCTACAGTAGCCGACAGTTCATTGTCAATGTTTTGGACCAGTGATTGGTCCATATTCGGCATTTGCATCGGAGAGTTCGGAATGACGTAAGTTGAGAAGATTTCGTAAGCCCAACGACGTAATTCCTTTCCACTACTATTTTGGTTTTGGTACACATCGGTAATTAGATAAAAAAACTAAAAAAGTTTTTATTGCGCTGGGTGTGGACCGCATTTTCAACTTACGAGTGTACTGGGATTGGCATTTGTGAGCAAATAGCTAATGAACACAGCGAGGTGAGCTGGATGACCTTTGAGATCTATCAAGTTCGTAAATGGTCCGTCTACATCGAGCTGAATGTTGATCACTAATTAATAGAAGCATAATTAAAAATAATCTACCGGAATAGAGCAGTCGGTGTCTTCATCATCAGTGTCCTCCTCCATAGGAACTACGTCTAACGGTTGAACAAAATTCATATGTCCGGAGTTGACCCAAGATTGAACCGGTGTCGCGGAAAAGCCCTAAAAACATGTGTAAAGAATTGGCAGGGACAAAAATCCATAAAGGCAGAAATATACTCCCTCGCACATTTAACGTGGTTAAAAACAGAGTCAACTGATATACCCGAATTCCAACAAAAGTCTCAATCGGAACAAAGGCACAAGGCCGAGCCACATATCGGGACGCCAAGAAAGCTAATTATGCAACGACGGGACTCGGCCAAAATCAAGATAACAATCAGACACTGATCGAAGAGAGTCGGCGACTTTTAGACCCCCGAGGGAGTTACACATCCATAAAAACATATATCCAATACATAAATAAAGGCGGATGCAAGTTTGCGCGCCTTAGCTCGAACAAAACAATTAGAATTAAAGAGATTTGTTCGACTCCCTTTCTGTGTGGTTATACTTACCGCTTTATACGTATTTCCATCAATTTTCTTTAACTGCGACTGTAATGTTTCAATTCTCTGGAGGGCTTTTTCGAGTTTTGCTTCATCACTACTTCGATCCTTCAGACTCTGGCAACCTCAATATAGTGAAAAATGGCAAAGACAAAACTTACTTCGACATGTCGTTTCTGGTCGTTTAACATTTTATTTATTGCCAAGACCTGTTTACGTTGAGCGTGCTTAAAAAAAGGCAAGATATTTTAGCAAAATCAAATGTATCTTACATCGAGGGGAGCGGTTGATTCGTTGTCGGAATCTATCTGACTGTAAAGAGAAGCGGAAAATGTCTGCGGCTCCAAAGGACGTCCTTCGAGAGTCAATGCTACGTTCTGCCCACCTAAAAGCGAGACAGTCAGTTTTTATGGAATGAGACGTCAGGAGACAGAGTCGTCTGTTTGACATTAATACAAAAAGCGTGTATCTTTTGAAAAACTGATTCAAATAAAAATCTTTTAATGGTGATTTGTGAAACCACTTACATGATATCATTCGAACCACTTCCAAGTGATTGGCACTGGTTACGGGCATTCCATTAACTTTCACAATACGATCTCCTTCCCGAACTCCAGCTCGAAATGCTGCTCCATCCGGCTTTACTGTGTGTACATAGACAGGATTGTCTCCCGTAACTGTTAACCCGTACCCGTCTTCGTGTTTTGTTACCACCACACATCGTCTTATGAGTTGGCTGTCATGAACGCCTGAGGGTACCGGAACAGGAGCGAATTGCGTTACAAGGGTAGGTTCATTCGTGCGTTTTCCGACAATAAAACTCCGAGGAACTTCATATTCACCAGAAGATGAAGCCAATGGGATAACTGGAAAGCCTTCGCGCAAACTCATAAAGAAGAGAAGCTGCAGAGTCTGGACGGACTTGAACTGCGGGTCTGTCGGTCGGCGTTCGTCACAAAGCTCACTTTTAGCACCGCATATAGTCGAGTATTGGTGTTGCAGACAGCGTGTCAGTTGTGAGCGAACTCAATTGACGAAACGCTGATAAATTCGGACATGAAACAAGAAGCTGGCAATTACAGAGGCAATAGCTACGATTCTTTTCGCGGGAAGTAGACCAATCAATCGTAAACTACGTCGTCCAAGATGGGCCCGCTCTCTCCTCGATTTAACCCCTCCCAAAATCTCACATTTCAACTACATTAAATCATACAAACATGTCAAACACGCCTAATGTCGTGAAAAGTTGATGACATTACGCACTCGGACGACTCGATTTCAGTAAAGCGAACATCATACGAGTGCGATTAAGTTACCCGGTTCCGCAACTCGCAAATCGCGCAGCGTAAGTTACAGAAAGAGTACTGGGCAGACTTTATTGAATTTGTTCTTGCTAATTTAGAAACCAAACTAATGTTAGCAGTCAAATACACTTTTGCACGCGTTTTCCCACCACTAATGCCCGTGTGAATATCGTAAACACGGCGACGACATTTACGAGTTTGCGGATTTAATTGAAATGCTCGAATTAATATGTACGTGAACTCAGCTAATTTAAAAAAGACAAACAAAACATAACTACAATGAAAAAAAGTGTAAAGTATATGGTAAAGTACATTCGCCTAAGTTCAGTCACACATAAAGTATTGGCCTGCAGGATTGGAACAGTAACACGTCGCTTTATGGGCAGCTTCCGTTGCGCGAGCAAAGGGAGGATGCACAGTGCGCAGACGTGCGGAGACAGACGGGAGAAAACGACGGTAGTCTGTGCTTGATTGCGGCACTGTAGGGGAGAGAAGCGTGAAATAATAACATAACCGAAGAGACACACATGCGCGCACAACGTCCATCTTTTTGCCTGCACGACAATCCCAAGGTCTTGCGCGAACCGCGCGAACAACCGAATTGGGCAGACAATCGCCTACACAACCGAAAGAACGGATAGATGACGAAGGATAGACGGAGTCGCCCTCTTATCCGTTTTGGCGTGGAGATAGTCCGCACAGTAGCGGCAGCGTTCACGAGGTGACATATTCTTGCGCACTCGTCGATGCATACTAATGAGGTGAAGGAATAAGAACTTGAAAAAGTTATTCTTTGTTATTCCTCGTACCTCGAATATTTTACTTTAACACCTATCTGAAATATTGAAATGCAAATTCTAACAAAGGCTTTTCGACGAATACAACTTCGGATTAGCGGCTTTGTTACAATTTAATCCCTTTATATCGATGAATATGAAAGGTTTCTTCTAAAGTCACGACTATAAGCGGCGATAGAGTGAGACCAGAGAAGCCTGATTCGCTATGGCACTAATTGGATGATTAAGCGTCTCAATTCAAAGCACATTGAATCTTAACAACCATTTTGTTGATGGGTTTGACAAGACGCAAAGGAAATGTTCGCCACAAGCCCATCGGCGAGTTGAATAGAGTTTCCGGAAGGACCGCGGACAAAAATCAACATTGCGTTTCCGTAAACTTCTTCCAGATTTTTGAACACAACGGGACGCGCTAAGTAAAAAAACTCAATGTGAACATCCATCGAATGCACATCAGGCCGTAAAACATTTAAGACCAAAACAATCTCTTTTAAACAATAAGAATAAGGCAAGTGTATTCAATTAACTTATTTACGCCTAAACGCGTATGAACAGACTTTCACCACTATGAAAAGCCAAATCTGAGTAGACAAACAAAGCCGCATACAGACACTCTCTCTATAAGCAGTGCCAAACCCGCGGTGATAGATGAGTCTTCATTTGGACTACACTTTATGGCATACATGCGAGAAGCGCATCGCACGTCTCTGCAAACTTTTAACGGATTGACACTCTTTTATAAGTTTAAAAAGAGCACAATTAGTGCATGCTGCGTAGCCGTCCCGAAGGGAAAGCCAACAAACAGATAGATACGAGAGAACGCATTAAATGATTTTGAGATAAAAGCAGTGTATTGAGTTTTTTGTTATATAACCTTGTCATGTTTTGATGGCAGGCATATATTCACAATAGATATTATTGACAACATCTTTCATAACACAAGTATAAAAAATTAAAAGGATGCTATAGTAATGTGTCCATAAAAAAGCCCGTCCCACATCTTTTTTTCTTGCGATGTCGAGTGAGTTCAGTTTTCAATTTTGAGTGTTTACTACTTAAGACCAAAGACAAATAA
>KI646500.1:248-11728 GCA_000505645.1 Steinernema monticolum
TGATCGAATATTAGGTTGCTCAAAAGAAATAATTCTTGAGATCTGCTTGAATATACGTAGAATTTTGGAATGGTCTGTATTCATATCGCGTTTTTACTCAAACACCTCTTGTGCTTCAACGTTGCACCACTCTATGTGCAGAGATTTTCCGTCTCACAACCTTTCCATTCTCTAAGGACTCCTTCGAACGTGAATTATTAATGTTGCTTCTTCGTTTTCTTGAGGGCTACAAGGTTAAAACGAGCGTTCTTCCGGCGCCTTCTGCTCACATGTAATTGGCTTTGGTTTCTCCGTCCCCCCCAAATACAATGGAAGAGACAAATTATGAAATAAAAAAGCGAAGCAAAACTATTTTACCACCGAATTAAATGTTCAACCGCTAAGCAGCAGCAAAATAGATTTAAAGGACTTCGGACGCAGAAGAAGCAAAAATTCATTAATTTTTAAAGAGATTTTAGGACTCCGTGAACGTGAAATTACGTGAAATTTGCGATATTCCATACATAAATAAGAAATAAGCTATGGAATCTCCTCCGCATCCCCATTTATTCATGGAATCACTTTGAAATCATGAGTCAAAAGACGTTCGCCCACTTCTCTGCAGAGAAATTCGTGCAAAACGTTGTTTTCACACGCTTTCCCACTCAAATGCGTCATTTCACGCGATTCTTAAATGACATCCATTAAAGGGAGTTTCTAACTTTCTTTTAATTGCATTTCTCCGTCAACTGACACGACCTGTTCACATGATACAGTAGTCCTTAGTTAGGTCAACGCGAGGGCATCGACGCGCTTCCTCGTTGCGTTCTTTGAGTTCTTAAGAATGTGCAGGGGTCGACGGACCGCAACTCGAAACAGAGTTGCGCAAAAGTGGATTATTGGCGAAATAAATTGGAGAACACTTGAGAATTACGTGTGTGCATCACCGTGCGAAGGAAATCTAATTTTGCAACGGATTCTATTCTTCGCGAATAGCCCTGTTGGGTCGGAAAAGAGGCGCCGAAGCGGAAAATTTGCTCCGATCGGTCCCGCAGGGACTCTATGGAGAAGGCTGGAAGGAAGATCCGACGCCGATAACGACAAATTCTATTCCCATTTCGCGTGTTTGTGTTGTTCTTTGGGCATTGAAGTAAGAGGAGAACGATTGTAATTGAGAGTTCGCCCCTGAGGAGATAAGGAGCACGGCTGAAATAGGCACATAAATACGCCGATGACGTCAAGGAAACGAGGTTACGGAACGACGTCTCGGCTCCTGAACCTTCCAGCGAACTTTTTGAACGAATTGAATTAAAAGATTCGCGGCAGTCGGTGTTTATCGTTTTGTGCCTCAAAAACTAATCGGATTCGCCTTCGTCGGGGCTAACTACGGCCGAACTGCGGCGCCTTCTAGGCGTAAGGGAGTGCAAATCGCTGCCAATCAGCAAGTGAACAGATCGTAGCTAATTTCGGTGCGACCGAAGACAACGAATTGAGGAGGTGGACGGCAATAGCATTTCGCAAAGACAACCAACGATGAATCCGATCGTTTTCTTTGATCTTACGGCTGATGGCGAACAGATCGGACGACTCGTTTTCGAGGTTTGTGCTGGAAGATTACGGTAAAAGTTTCTAGTTTGTGAGTATTGTCATTTAATCCTTTACGTAGTATTACAAAAACGAAAGTACGATTTCCTTAAATAACTTATTTTATGTTTAGCATGTCATAATGCAGTTGGGAAGAAAACTACAGAATTATTGATTATGCACATTGTTGAATACGTACATTCACTGAAATAGCGCAAACTCAAAAACAACACAACACGTAGAATGCTTTGTGTGTTCAATAATGCAAAAGTAAAACTACATTTTCAATTGTTAACACTAACATTTGTAATTATTGTAAGATTAATTTGGTTAAAGTCGGAATGGATTTCATTGATAACACAAATTTATTTATTTCATAATAACGCTATGTATTTAGTTACGAAAAGACATCGTTCCAAAAACCGTTGAGAACTGTCGCGTCCTGTGCACGGGCGAAAGAGGGTTTGGATACAAAGGATGCGTATTTTACCGCGTCATTCCGACCTTTTGCGCCTGTGTGAGTTAAAAACCTTGCTTCCTGCAGTAACCTCCCGTTTCAGAGTGGCGACTTCGAAACGAACAACGTGGAACGGTCGGGCGGTCGATCAATTTACAAAGAAAAGTACTTCGAAGACGAAAATTTCGAGCTCAAACACGACTCCCGAGGAGTGCTTAGCATGGACAACTACGGTTGGTCGGATACGGTATCCTCTCGATTTTTTGTCACTTTCAGCGAATGTCCATGGTCGGTTTTAATCAGTTCTTAATGATATTTTATACTTTTAGGATGGATCAATACCATGTGGTCTTCGGAAAACTTATCGAGGGATTCGATGTCCTTGATCGTTTAGAATCCTACGGAATTCTCGAAGGGAACGGTGCTCAGAAGGGACGCACAATCAAGGAAATTCTTATTGCTGATTGTGGACAACTGAAATAAAGGAACTGATGAAGGAGCATTTATTGGGGGTTAATAATATATAATCTAAACAGAGGTAACATAACGGGTTCGTATCGTGGCTAAAGTGCTTATATACATCGCATAAAACAATGAAAGATACATTAAGTATAACGTTTCAATCCACTTTGAGAATCGTCTACTCATCACCGACCATATCTCCGCGCGATCGCGAAATCGCACGAGAAGTTAATCCGGAACTTGACATCTAAAAAGAAATATTTACGAAATCGATTAAATTGCTACATAGATGGTCCTACGGAATGCACAAGTCCACGAGAAATGTGGCTTCCGGAGCGAGTTTTCGCGCGCATCTTTGCGAGCGAATTCTCAGCAATGTCGGCACGTTCTTCGGCGTCCTCCAACATGTGTTGGAGTTGACGGTACTTGGCCAGATTAGTGGTAGCCAATTGTTCCTAAAAAGATTATTTAGTGCTGAATGATGCGTCTACTACTCACGGCTTCTTCTACTTGACGCTTGTAGGTCTTGATCTTTCCCTGCAACTTCTCCACCAAATCGTACATTCGTTCGCTCGATTTCTTGTCTTCGTCAACCTGGAATTGCAATTCGCGGCTTCGACGGTCCTTGTTGCGCAGGTTCTTCTGAGTGTCTGCGTGACGACGCACTTCGCCTTCCATCTCGGATTCCAATTCACGAACTCTCTGCTCCAACTTGGCCAGTTGACGTCTTCCCCCCTTGAGAGCAGCGGATTCGGCCTCATCGAGTCGAATTTGCATTTCCTGTATAAATTAGATATACAATGTGATCTACCAGTGTGATCACTTACTTTCATGGTGGCTTCCATAGCTTTGCGTTGACGGTCGATATTCGTGGAATGCTCCTGTTCGGCACGCAGTTCCTCGGAGAATCGCGCGGCGTCCAAAGCGGCCTTCTTGCCACGATCGTCGCAGCTCTTCAACTCGGCCAACGTTTCGTTTACTTCGGCATGCATCTGTTGCATTTCGGCCTCGAGCTTACGCTTGATTCCGGAAAGCGAGGCGTTTGAGTTCGTTAGCGACGCCACTGATTCCTTCGCGTCAGAAGCTTCGAGTTCGGCTTGGCGACGGATGCGCTCAGACTAAATATGTTTTTAATAGCTGGGTGGACCCTATCATCATTTCAGAACTAAATTTGATCCGAGCTATTCGAGAGCTTAGCTTTTTTACTTTTAAAATTGCAGAAAAAAGAATTAAACAAAGTCACCAACCTGTTCGTAAACAATAGCCAAATCTTCTTTCTCGGACTGAGCCATCTGAGCACGTCGTTCGGCGAGACTCATCTGGTCGCGGATGTCTTCACGAGCACGTTGTTCTTCCTCGATTTGTCCCTGGAGTTCACGAATGTTGTCCTGGTAGCGCTTGATGTTCTTCTGTGCATCGACGTTCGCTTTGTTCGCATGATCAAGAGCGATTTCGAGTTCCTAAAGATCATTTGAAAACTGAGTATTGCTTAATCAAAATTTACATTGATGTCAGATTCGAGCTTCTTCTTGACACGAAGGAGTTCAGCGCGACCGCGCGATTCGGTTTCCAGGCTCGCTTGCATTGATTCTAAGGCGCGTTGGTGGTTCTTGCGAGTGTTTTCGAACTCTTCTTCTTTCTCGTTCAAGCGCTTTTCGATTTCTGAGCGGATCTGCGAGATTTCCACTTGAGCGCGCATCAACTTCGATTCTTCAGCTTCGAGGGCTCCTTCCGCGTCATCGAGCGCCTGTTGGAGTTCTTCTTTCTCAAGTTCTAAGCGACGACGACATTTCTGAAGTTCATGGACACTCTTTCCGCCCTCCCCGAGTTGATCTGTCAGATCCTTGAGTTCCTGAGCAAGAACCTTGTTCTCACGGCGCACGTTCTCCACCTGCTCGCCTGCTTCATCGAAAGCATTGCGAAGTCGGAAGTTATCGGTGCTGACTGTGCGGGTTTCGCGCTGACTTGCCTCAAGTTCTTGGGCAAGAGCGTCGCATTTGCGCTTCCACTCCTCGACGATTCTGTCAAATCCCTTCTGTTTCTTGTCGAGAGAGTTGGCGAGTGAATTAGCGCGATCGGCGTCAACTTGCGCGTCTTCAAGTTCTTGTTGGAGACGTTGGCGAGACTTCTCGAGGGATCCTATTTTCTGGTGAGCGCCCTCGACGGTCTCCTGCATCTCCTGAACCTTTCCTTGAAGCTTGCGACGAGCTTCTTCGAGTTCTTCAGAACGACTCATGCCTTCACCCTCGTACCGCGTACGCCATTGTTGTGCTTCGGCGTTTGCTTTAGAGACGAGTCTCTGGAGCTCGGTTTTACCTTCTTGTTCTTCCTCGACGGCTTCGCGAAGTTGCTGGCATTCGAGTTGGTAATTAGCCATCTGCGAGGCAACACTTTGGCGATCACGAGATTCTTGATCGACTTGGCGACGCATCTCCTCGAGTTGCGCGGCCAGTTGACTCTTGATTCTATTGAGAACGGCCACTTGACTCTCAGCGTCCTCCAGCTGGCGGGTGAGATCGCTGTTCTCAGAATGAGTTCGGTTCTTGTTGGACATGAGTTCTTGGATCTGGCGAGCTTGTTCGTCGCTTTTGATTTGAATGTCTGTGAGTTGAGATTCGAGCTAAAATCATTGAATAAGTTACGTTTAAAGGAAAGCTAAATTTAACCTGTTTGGCAAGACGTTCAATGTTCTGGCGCTGCTTGCATTCGCCATCAAGCGAGTTCTGAAGATCTTCGACGTCGCGTTGAAGAATCGACTTTTCTTTTTCAACCCTAATACATTTTTAGTTACTGTGTTAACCTGAAGGCGAAAGTACTCACTTTGTGCGCATCTTCTGCACTGCATCGATCTGATCGCTAAGTTCAGCGACGGCGTCAGAATTCTTCTTCTTGAGCATCGCCATTGCATTCTCCTGACTCAGCGCTATGTCTTCCAAATCGCGTCGCAGTTTTGACAATTCGGCTTCGCGCTTCTTGTTCTGCTCCACCTGTGTCTGAGTAGCTCCACCAGCTTCGTCCAAACGGTCTCCAAGTTCTTCCAGTTCGTGCTGCATTTCGTTGCGCGACTTTTCGGCTTTCATGCGAGCCTGACGTTCGGAATCCAACTCTTCTTCGAGTTCTTGGACACGAGCCATGAGTTCTTTGATTTGGCGTTGGAGTTTGGAAACGAGTGATTGCTCGTCTTCTAGACGACTAGACAAGGCGGTGAGTTCTCCGTCTTTTCTAAAATTTGAGGCATTATATAATAAGTAAAAATGTGTAAAGCAAACTTTTTGAGCGCGCTGTCTATCTCCATCTTCTGGTGTTGAAGATCCTCAATGTTTTCCTGCGCAACTTTGAGTTCACCCTCGACTTTACGACGCTGTTTCTCCAAGTCTTGGCGGTTCCTGCGTTCCCTCTCAAGGTTATCCTCGATCTCATCAAGCGACTGCTCCAACTTGTTCTTGATCTTGGTGATGTGGTTCACTTTATCTTCTTCGGCTTGAATGTCTTCTAACAGACGACGGTTTACCTCCTCTTGGTTCTTCTTCTCCTTGTTTAACTTTGAGATAACTTCGTCTTGAGACGAAATTTCGTCCTGTAAAGAGCGCATTTGGTGATCCTTGCTTTGCTTCTCGGCTTCCTGTTTCTTGATCGTCTGTTCCAACTCTCCAACATTCTTTTTAAGCGATTCGTTGTCAGCTTCGACTCTCTTCTTAGCCTTCGTTAACGCAGCGCTCTGGTCTTCCTGATAGTTCAGCTGTTCGTTTAAGTCGGCTACTTGCTTTTCGACATCGGTCTTTTGTGCCAGAATCTTTGCCGAGCGCTCATCTCCTTCGGCGATCAACTCCCTCTCCTGTTCCAGCTGTAACTGAAGTTGTTGGCGCTCCGCCTGCATTTTGCGGAGGTCATCTTGAGCGTCCAAGAGTTGTTTTCCTCCCTTTGAGACAGACTCTTCTAATTCCTTGCATTTCTGCTCGAGCGCTTCGAATTCTTCGTCCTTCTTGGATCCCTTGATCAGAGGCTTCACGCGTCCGAACAACTTAAACCAGTTCCACGTACGCAGTGTGCACCAACTGCGAATGTTGCGTTGGATGATTACCAGTCCCACTCTAAATAGTTGTTCCACTAAATGTATGCACTAATTTATGCTTACTTCTGGTCGAGTCGGCGTTTGTAGTCGCACAGGCCAAGGTAAGCTCGGCACGCGCATTGGAATTTTGTCATGATGATCGACAAAGCTTCGTCGCGCAACTCTTCCAAGTGTGCAAGAACTCCGGCTTTAAAGAACACCTAAACGAGTTAAGAAGAGTTAAGACTTTAAAACTTAAAGTTCTACCTTTGTGGAACCACACTGGAACTCTTCTGACTTGAGCGATCCGTTCTTGAGAAGTTGGTCGAGAACCTTTGATCCGGACTCCTTGGGGTCTTTTCCAGCTTTAGCAGCGTCGGCAGCAAGACAAGTGTAACTGAAAAGAAGAAAGTATAATCAAGTATGCATAAAAGACAATTTTCTAATAAGCTATGTACTTTATTTATTTTGTCCTATTCAAGAGATTTGAGAGATATGGTACTTTAGTTAAGGGTACTAACCGTTGTTTGAAGTCGAGATAAGGCAGTCTGTTGGGAAAACCTTTGCGGCAGATACGAATTCCTTCTAGCACACCGTTGCAGGTGAGTTGGTTAAGCACGAGATTCGCCTCAATGACTCCGCACTTCTTTTGCTCATTGGGGATAATGCAGCGGATAAAGTGGGGGTGAGTCTGATGGAGCATTTCCATAAGATTGCTCAACGACTCGCGGTAAAGCATGGAAACAGTCATGAAAGATGCGGACTTTCCCTTCTTCTTCCCGACCTTTCCGGTTTTTCCACTCTTCGCCATGGCGGCGATGTCCTCCTGCGTTTTATAGTCGTCCCAGATGTCCGACAACAGTTGCATACCATCGTTTCCCTTGAGCACGGAGACTGCGGTGTCGTTCAAAGGGTCCTTATTCTTCTCCAACCACGCTTTCACGTTGTACCGGACGGTTCCGGCATAATGCACGATGGCCAAGTGGGCTTCAGCCTGTTTTCCCTTGGGAGGGCGCGGCTTCTGGAAGTTTGGGTGCTTTCCAAGATGTTGGTCGTTCAACTTCTGAGCAAGGGTCATGTCGGAGCCCTTTGGGACAACGCACTCTTCATCGAGCATCGAGATGATTCCGAGGGGCTTCTCGATAAGTTCGATGCACGCTTGAAGGTCAAGACCAAAGTCGATGAACTCCCACTTGATGCCTTCACGTTGGTACTCTTCCTGTTCAAGCACGAACATGTGATGATTGAAGAACTGCTGGAGCCTTTCGTTAACAAAGTTGATCCACAGCTGCTCGAAACTGTTCAACTAAAAAGATTCATCAACATCACATTTTTCTTTTTTATTCTTACGTCAAAGATTTCAAAACCGGCAATATCCAAAACACCGATAAAGTGATCGCGCGAGAGGTCCTGAGCGTCGAGTGTCTTGTTGCAACGTTTAATGAGCCAGTGGAACATGCGAGCATAAAGGGCTTTGGCCAAGGCTCCGATGGCCCAGTTCACCTGGTCCAAATTCTGACCCTTGTTAACCCATTCAGCGCCGACTTTCACGCGGGGCTTCAAAAGAGCTGTTACAAACTTTACCGGATCAACTTTGAAGAGTTGGCAAGCGAGATCTCCTTCTAAAATCGACTATTTATTTTCAATGTTCCACTTGAAGAAACACACCTGCAGAATCTTCGCATTCGGCTTGTTCTTCACGAGGTCTCTGTTTGAACTTCAGTTCTCCCATGTGCATAATGGCGCCTGTGAGAGCAAACAGATCGCTTTTCTCCGTTTCCGTGAAATGCATAATATCGAAAGACTCATCAGTTATGGACATTTCCTCTTTGTCATCGATTCCATCAATCGTAATTTCGGCTTGGGATACAAAATGGTAATCACGGATGGGACGAGTGAGTAGAAGCTTCTCCTTAAGCCCCTTAATGGCTCCTGACATTATTTGGTAGAAAATGTGGTAAGATCTTTCTCCAGATGCTTGTTTGATGACGCGGGATTTCTCGAGAAGGTCTTAACAGATACTGTAATTCGCTAGCTGAGCAAATATGAAAATTACAGTGTTCGATGTCGGCTCCAGCAAGTTTTCCAGCAATGTTGAAATGGATTCTGATGAATTTACCAAAACGCGACGAGTTGTTGTTACGAACGGTCTTTGCGTTTCCGAACGCTTCGAGAACGGGATTCGTCCGCACGATTTGGTCTTCGAGGGTGGCACCCTTCTTTGCAGCTTTGACAGTTTTGGTTTTCTTTCTAAAAGAAATTGCTTGTTAATTCCGTTTATACTACAAACAAATTTACTGAGCCGCTTGAGTCGCTCCGACAATAGCAAAGTAGGAAATGACTTTTTTGGTGTTTTCTGTTTTACCGGCTCCGGATTCTCCAGTGATCAACATCGACTGGTTCTCGTGATCTACAAGCTAATTTGTATAAGCAGAAATAATGTGTCTGACTTACCGTTGACCATATTACGGTAGGCCTCATCGGAAACTGCGAACAAATGAGGAGGCATTTCGTTGCGACGTCTTCCAATGAACATCTTACAGACCGATTCTGTGTAGATCGGAAGACGTTTGTAGGGATTGATAACGACACAGAAAAGTCCCGAGTAGGTCTGTAAAATGTCTTTAAAACAATCAATCACTCATATAAATCTTACGTAGATCATCATAGAGAAATAGCGCTGTTTGAGATTGTTAAGAACGGAAGCGTCGTTGAGAAAAGTGAGATTAGCCATATCTTCGGTCTTTTCATACTTTGGAGGGTTCATCTGCTGCGTTTCCTCTTTCTTCATCACTTTCTCTACGCCTTTCGACGTAACTACGGTAACCTGATCACCTTTAGTCGCCTTGATTTCGGCAGCGACGAATCCTTCCTCATTGTCCGGAATCCACACGTTCTTCTTTGAGTCAAACTTTTTGGTCGTTGCCGCAAGAAGCTGCATTCAGTTAATAGAATCACATAAGAGGCAAAAGATACCTGTTCTTGCGACTGGCGGAGGAACTGCCATCCTGGATCATTTTGGTAATCCATTTTCGCTTATTTCGCTCGTGGGGTATCACGCTATGGCGTACGGTAAGTGCAGTGGTGCAAAACAAAGAAATGCTCCTTCGGTGTGTCGAGGACGACAACGGATACCTGAATGCGAATAGTTATTGCAAGGAAGTATTTATGAAAGGTCGAAGAGTGGCGACGCGAGAACGAGTGGCACAACCGGATCTCAGAAATCCAAGGAAGTCAGAAACCGACGAAAACCGCACGCAAACAAACGAAAATCGTCCGTCACGTGGCAAGCAAATCGCGGAAAGAAGACTAAAAACAATTTAGAGAAAACAAAACTGAGGTAATATGGTTACTTGTTTTCGTTAAAGGACGATGTAGGAATACTTTCAAGAGTTATTTTAGGATTAGAACCAATAAAGGAAGGTTGTAACGTAATAAGAGTTGAGGTCACAAAAGGGATTAAATAAACCATATGTATCATCTGTATGAGGATGTCTTGTTTGAGGAACATGCATCTCTCCCTTACGTCCTTTATTGTCTAATCTCTATTGCACCGTTCTATTGTTACACTATCCTTTCGCCTGGTATACATATATAGTTTAAATTAAATTGACGATGACTAATAATTCATGACTAATAATAGTAAACCCAACTTCAATGCAAATAAATCAATCGAAGTTATTAAAAAAACAAAAGTGTCCAAAGTAAGCAATGACAAAGCGCAATCGGAGTTTAATAAATCGTATCGAAGAGCGAAAGCAGCCGAGCCTTGGCTTTTCGACGACGTACAATAGCCGCGAGCGAACCGGCCAGGCGCAAGGGGCGGCGAGATCCACTTAGATGTGCTGAAGCCGGCTGGATGAGAGAAGGCGGCTGGCGGCACTTATCTTGCCCGCGCGATAACACGGTTTTACATTTGTAGATGTAGGCGGTGAGCGGAGAAGGTGAGCCAAGACGATCAAAGCTCAGGAATTTTTAAACTGAACACAAAAGGTGTCAGGATTTAAAAATGCGAGAAAAAAAGCTTATAAGGTAGAATACTCTCCCGTAATACACCGAATAAACTTGAGTTTGTTTGTTTATGTAAATTAACTTCTAAAACTTAGAGTCTTTGAAATGAATTGGTTTAGGGTGGAAACAATTAGATTGTTTAAGAATAATCAAAACGTTGGCTATTTGTTTTCTCCTTATGTCATTCTAAAGTAAACCATAGTCCTACAGCTAATGCAAATATTATTTTAGAAACAAGAACCATCAATAAACTTTTAAAAATTGAAGTAATTCTAATTATGCATTCATCAATCTAAAGTTGTTTCGTAGTGTTATTTGCTCAGATCTCGACGATCGCTTCGATTCATTCGACATGCAAACGTCGCGTAAACATGCGACCCGCTGCAGATCCTTGAGAGCTCTTCTCGAGCAGCGGATTCCAAGAAGTGTGCGCCGAACGATAACAAACAGGCCAATGCCGCCAGAAACTTTGATGCATTCAGGTGTGGGAGTAGGGAAGACAAGTTAATGCTGCGAAGTTTACGCGAAAGCTAACATTAGAAGATCATTTGATGGAATTTGTCGTGGGTAAATGGGTAAGTCCTATAACAACAGTAAGAAAACTGAGGATTTTGCTTATGTTCTTAAATTTTATTAAACAAAATGTTTTCCACACTACGAAACTCGGTTACAACTGCAGTCAAAAGCTAATCTGGAATTCCTGCCAGTTGAATTGTAGACATGAAAACAAAAAATAAATATAAGTTATCATACAATGACAATGACAAGGATGGATACATACACATATAACGCAGTGAAATTTTGAATATTTCGAATTTAAATAGTTTCCAGGGTGTTTTGGTCCGTGGGATTGCAAGACAAGTACAAGCACTTCTCATTGAGTGTTTCTAGTTAAGTCGCTTCAAAGAACATTGAAAGCACTTTTTGTTTTGTTCT
>KI646529.1:865-13087 GCA_000505645.1 Steinernema monticolum
TTCATCATTTTCCGAGAGTCTGAATTTACAATGAACTCCCGCCACGAAAAGTCGAATTGGCAGTGAATTCGTATCTTCACATTTGGCATTTCTTTGTGGGTTTTCTCGCATGTTTCATGTTCTAAATTCAATCTGAACCTCGGATAGTTATTTTAGTCTGATATTTGAGGCCAAGAGGAAATAAATCAAATAAAATTATCCTCAAACTTTTTGCAAATGGAAAGAAATCGCAAAAGACGAGTAAGTAGTCGAATTCTGTCACAACGCTAATGGATGTATTTGTAGCAAGAACAGGAAGCCGAGGAGCAAGAACGGCTGAATGCAGCATTAAGCGAATTCCGTGAAACATTCGAAGACGATCCAATTCGTCCCAACAAGACGTTCATTCGTGGAGATGTCGTCAATCCGAATCCCGCCTTGCCCCAGAAGCCTTCACCTATGGCCGCAGTCGCTTTCGGTTTAAAATCGGCCGCTTCGCCGATGCTCCAGAAGTCGCCAATGCTTTCGAACAGCGCTTTGGAGCAAGCTAAGAAAATCGCACAGGAAAGAGCGAAAAAGTTCTTGAAGGGAGCTTCTTCAGTTGCCAATTCGATCGCAAGCGCTGTTCCTGTGGCTCCTCCACCTGCTCCTCGACTGAATCGACCGCCTAAACCCGGAGTTAGCGCAAAACAGACGAGCAAAAGCAATCTGGAAGAATTTCGTGAAGAATTAAGACAGTTAAATAGTCGTAATTATGAGAACGTGTGTTAATTATTTTGATTGCTAGGCTTCAAGAGGCGCGAGAGCAAAGAAAAGGTCTTCGACAGCAATTACAACAACAACTTGGAGTCGACGAGCACGCAATAAACAAGATCGTTCCTCTGGAAACGTTCCCTACTGGCGGAAACGGTGAATTTGACAACGATCCGTTTACTACCAATTTGTATCTTTCAAATCTTCCTTTAAACGTAAGCTATTAGACTTTATCAAAATAATCTGTTTCTTTGTAAGATCGAAATGGAGGACTTGTATAAGACCTTTGGATCTTTCGGTCCATTGGCATCAGCGAAGATCTTATATCCCAGACTGGACGAGGAAAGAAGAAGAGAGTACTTATGTGGATTCGTAGCATACATGTCGAGAACTGACGCTGAACGTGCTATGAGTGCTATGCAACGATTTGACTTGAAGGGAAATGAAATCAAAGTGTCTTTTGCGAAACCTGTCACTCTTCCACCTCAAGTAATTTTGAAAGGATTTATAACGATCTTCAAATATTGAACTTTAGCCATTTTACTTACCTCCTGCATTAGCAGAATTCTTGGTTCCAGATGGACCTACAGGTCTTCCTTTTAACGCTAAACCAGACCCAGAAGATTTGAAAGAATTCCTTCGAAAATACGAGAGACTTCCTCCCCTCAACATGGATTTGCTTCCGAATAATCCAGATCTCATCGAGGACTACTTTAAGGTATATTATTGAGTTTCTAAGGGCTTGGGTTGGGTTCATTTTTTAAACTTTAAATATTTTCCCTATTCCAACTACCCATTAACTTATCTTTTTTCTTATTCTATAGATGATCAGCCGCGGTGTCGTACGCGTAGTCATTCCAACAGAGAGGTAAGATTTAGACGCTAAGGTGGATTTTCTTCGTCCCCTTCGGTCACCACATGATTTTCTTTGTATCTTATTTGCTTGTTCTTCAGCAGGTAAAAGTGGTCCAACGTCGTTAGCGTTATGTCGACGTTGTGACAAACGCAACGACGAAAAACGTTTGTGTTGATTACGTGATTTTTCAGGCCTCTTCTGAGTCTCATTCACCGTACTGTGGAGTTTGTTTTGCGGACAGGACCCGAATTCGAATTTCATTTAATTCAGCGGGAACAAAACAATCCAATGTTTCGGTAATTTGAATATTTATATATTGTGTCTTATTACTATCAAATTCTTTTTCAGGTTTTTGTATGAGCTACATCACCCTGCTCACGTGTATTACCGTTGGAAGATGTATTCTATTTGTCAAGGAGACACACCTAATGCATGGCGCACAGAACGATTTCGGATGTATCAGAACGGATCCTGGTGGGATCCCCCGCCGAGTCAAAATCTGCTACTTTCAATGCCTCCGCAACTCTACAAGACGGCGTTTTGTAAGCCGATCGATTATCAGGCATTCAAACAAATGGAAGAAAAATCTTCGGTCTGTCCATATGCAATAAATTTAAATTGAATTGGTAAAATTTAGGTTAAAAAACGTCGCGGAAGTACAAGTGAAGAAGGTGATTCTAAAAGATCGAAAAGAGGAGAGCTCGTTCATTCCGAAAGGGATGAGTTAGACGGTATCCTTTTTGATCTTGTACCGGAAAAGCAGTCGATTGCGGAAGCAATGGTTTGGTGCATCGAACATGCGGAGTGTGCGAAAGAAATCGTGGAAATTATTTATGAATTATTTTTGAACCGTAAGATGGCTCTTCATAAAAAGGTAGAACTACTTTTGTGTTTGTGAATTAATGATATTTGCCATTTATTTGTAGATTGCATGGTTGTACCTCATCGTTGACATTATTGCAAACAGCGCTGCTAATGTACGTGGTGCATTCTACTATCGGCAACACTTTGGAGAACGACTTTTGTCGTTATGTTCAATTATGCATGCTGTACATGCAGAAATCGAAGCACGAATAAAGGCTGAACAGTTCAAACAACGCGTTATGTTATGCTTCAGAGTTTGGGAGGATAACTCGGTATATCCCACAGAAGTGCTGATCCGATTCCAGAATGTATTCCTTGGCCTCTACAAGGTTTGGTCTTTACTTCATACTATATATAAAATAACGTATAGGAATCGGATTATTCTGAAAATAGTAGTTCGAAAAGTGCCAAATTTGAAGATGATATCGATGGCGCTCCCTTATCAGAAGATATTGATGGCACTCCTATCGACGAGGATGACGTGGCGGATGTGTTCCGACCGAAACCAAAGTCCAGTGACCATGTTGAAAGTTCTACGCCTGTTGGACACTCAAAACCAAGTGTATCTTCAAAGTGGGATACAATTGACGAAGATATAGACGGAGTTCCAATGGATGATAACCTTGAAACTTCGTCAAGTGCAGAACTATCGAAAGAAAATCACAGTTCTGCAGAATTGGATGAAGAAAGGCGAAAGTTATTGCGGAATGTAGAGGTCAGTGGACACCGTAACGTATGTTTGGTACCATATGGATTTTAGTTGGAAGTAGTTCGATATCAAGACGAGTTAGAATCAGAACACCATCTAAATGTCAATCACCTTGTGTCTCAATATCGCACGAAATTACTTCGAGAAATGGAGGAGAAACTAACCAACGGATCGGTTGATTCATCTCTGTCCTCCGAGGCGAGCCCAAAAAAATCGAGGAAGGATAAAGAAAGGAGTAAAAGTAGAGGTCGGCGAGAGCGATCGCGGTCAAGATCACCTAGAAGAAGACGAAGTAGAAGTCGCGATCGCGACAGGAAAGGATATTCGGATTTGAGAAGGTATGGATCACAGCAAATTTCGTTCATGATGTTTTCCTTTTCCAGAGAAGAGAGACGAGGGAGGGAGCGTTCATCAGACCGTAGAAGATAGCGAGGAATTGTTTCTGTGAAAGTGGTCTATTCCGTTTACATAAAAATGTCTTATTTCAACGAAAGTCAATATTTAACAAGAAATTATCATCTATTATCGTTTACCGGTTTGGATCATAGGATTTGAGTTATTTCTTTTTTCGGAAAAGTTCTGGAGCTGAAACGCGTACTTTTCCTGGGATACTGTGAGCTAGGCGTTCGTCTGTTGCAGCCAAAGCTGAAATCAACTTTTCTTCTGCAGAAGTTGCTGATTTATCTCTCTAAAAATTTATGTTTTCATGAAATGAATTTTAAAATAGAATATTTACCTGGAACAGTGCCATTGCTGTCTTTGCTGCCTTTCCACGTTTTCCCGTTCCAGGGGTCAGTTTTACTTTAAATTTGAACCCGTTCATCACTTGGTATGGCGCCACAACTGCGATAACGTTCAATAGGGTATCTTCCGCCGCTGGTTTCCAGGTTAATGAATTTAGAACCTTTTCCTCTTCGTCTTCTTTGTCGTCATCGTCATCCATGTTATCGTCAGCATCGTTTTCCTCCTCGGCATTTTCTTCGGTGTTTTCCTCAACGGGCTCCTCACGCTCCTTTCCTTCTTCTTTCGGTTCCTCTTTCTTGAACGAATTGAATCCGAACTTCATGCGAGCTTCTTCGGCCGCTACGTCAGCTTGACGTTGACGACGTTTACCCTTTACAGCTAAATGAACAAATGCCCGTAATCTAATACGTTATTTACTACTTACTTTTCGCTTTGTTCGATGATGCAAGCAGTTCAATACGGAGAGACCGCTCCTCTTCATCCTGATCTTTGTACTTTTTCTTAATTTTATCCATCTTATGCTTTTGTCTCTTCGTCAAAGGTTTATCTGACTGACCCATGGCAAGCTTTTTCCGCTCTTCTACTTTGGCTTGTTCTTCCTCTTCACGAATTTTCTCCAAATATTGTTCACGAGCTGTAGGCTGTCGACGCCCTCCCTTCGATGACGGACCGAGTTGCAAAATTGAATATTCTTCACCTTGACCATCGAGGCTTATACGGGTAGTTGCAAGACCAAGTTGGATATCAGGAAACTCGGACTCTTCACTTTGTCCATCGGAATCACTGTCCTGAACATTTCCGTTCAGTTCGCTATCCGAAATATTGATTTCCGCGTCGTCCTCGGTGTCCACAGATTCACAAAGACTTTCCGCCACCGATGCGCAAACCTTGCGCTCCCCTTGATGACGCTCCAAAGAGTCCTCGTCTAGGCGGAAGAGCAGACCGAATCCCATTTGCATTTGACTTCCAGGTAAGTAGTTCTTCTTGCCACGAATCATGAAACTTCCCGTCGACAAATATTCTCCAGTTGGAGCCGTTCTTGACACTTGATCATGTCGCACCCACCATGCATTAACAACTACTTTAGCTTCCCAAGCTGTAGAATAGCAAATTGCCATGGTGCCCGCTTCTTCCAGAGTTTTTGGTGGAATAGTCTGTTCTATTTTCTGACTTTTATTTCTAACCACCACTGACGATGCTCCTCGAACGTCTGCGTGGACATAGACGTCTCCCGGACGAAGATATCTTTTGACAAGCAACTCGTTTTGATGAGCATCGCGACCTCCAATAACTAGATAGTTTTCAGAAGAAATGAACCAGAAGAACTTTTCAAACCACATTGGCTTCCGCTGACGTACCAAAGCATCGACCTTTTGATTCACCTTAAACAACTCACCAATAAAAATTGTTTAACTGACGGATTGATACCTTGTCAATTGTTTGTTTAGTTTTTGCTTGCGCAGACTTCAAGGCCTTTTCTGACGATTCAATGGTTTTTTGTTCCTTTTTAGAAGCCGCTTTCTTGTCAGAAAAGAATTTTCTCGAATTCTGATAAGCAGTTAAAGCCAGATCAATATCCACTTCCAAGGGTTTCTCATCTGGATCCGTGATATCTTCCAGCAGAAGAGTTATCTGGTTCGAACCCAAATTCATTTTGATGATGGACTGAGCCACTATATCTCCTTGCGCCGCCGCGTTTGCCCTCATTTCTTCGATATCATCCCATGATAGTTTGTTAGCGATTGCTGATCTTAAAGAATAAATCAACTATTTATCTCTCGCCTCTTTAATGAAAAGAACTCACTGGATAACGAGAATTGCTCTGTCAACAACTTCAGTGTTGGCGAGAATACGTTTTGCTTTGACTTCTTGAAGGACTTGCGCCTGTTTTAAAGCTTCGACACGCTCAGCCTGATCCTTCTTTACATTCTCCAATTTTTTCAAGGCTTCACGTTCAGCGTTTATCGCTTTTTGTTGTGACTTTTGTTCTTCAATTTTAGAATAGAATTCATCAACTGCATCACCAAACGATTCGAACTGTTTGTATCCCAGCGAAGTATCAAGTGATTTCTCAAACTGCTTAAACAAAACTGGATGGTATTCCTAAAATCTTTATCTTATCAAAAAGCTTTAAGCGATAACCAAATACCTCGTATTTCTGCAAATCTTCACCATCAGTTCTTTGTTCCGTTTTATATATAACAAAACCGTTCTTCGAAGTCTTTACTCGGTCTGTTAAGAGAACTGCTTCTAACAGAGCAGCTTGAACCCTTTCGATCATTGAATCATCGATCTTTTCACCACTCATCTGCAGAATCATAAATTCACAATGCTTAAAATAACAGTTGTAATGTACCTGATAGTTTTGCGGAAACCCAGCTTTCACAAGACCGTGCTCAATTGCAGGAGGACCAAAAGATGTTTTAGAGGACAAAACACGCTTCAACATGTCCTTTTTTTTAGCTGCACTTAAAATGTCGAGCAAACCTTCTCGAGTGGGCAAATCTTCATTCTGTCGAACGATGTCGATTGGATATCTATGTATAAACGTTATATCAGACACCTCTTTAACTACTCGCCCACCTTTCCCTAACCGAAAACCGAACGTCATTGTCTTTATCTGTGCGAGGTCGCAAGACATTCAGAATAATGTAATTGTGATCAGTCAAAACTATGTTTCCACGGTCGTACAGCTCAACAATAACGTGACAAGCTCGAGTGTCTTCTCCAAACTGCATATCCACTATTCGATCAACTCCCAGTTGCCGAATTGATTCCAAACGTTTTTGTTTGATATGTTTGCGGAATTTCATGCTGAACGAAGACGGAAACTGCGCTTTAGGCCAATCAAAGGATGTGCGGTGAAGACGCATTCCACATTCAAACAAAATCACACATTTATGTTCTGGTCTAAAATATGACTACAATATAGCAGTATTGTTAACAAAATAATGCTAACTTCTGAAGTTTAATTAAATACGTCCTGGAATCAAGGTCATAAACGTTTACAACCCGCATTCCAGTAGTTGACTGCAGGTCGTTAACGGATGCCGCCACATCCAGCGTCGAGAAGCGATTCTTCATGGTGATAAATCAGAATCTAAAAAAATCTAGCACATGTGATATAGAAAAGTCATCGTTTCCACAAAGATTTTAAACAACGAAACAATTAAAATATAAATGCTATTAAACTGCACTACTCGAACCAATGAAAAGCAACGATGCTGCAATATTGCGCAATTGGACGAATTCTTCTGGTTCAACCGATCACTAAATACCTTACACACTTTCTTTATTGTATGTCAGATGCATTATATTATCAAAACCTCTTCCACTTAAAGTTCTTTAAAAAACAACCATAACTTCGAAATCTTCGACAATTACAGTATTTAACCAAGTTTAAACCGGAGACACAAAGCTTATACATATATACATTTCTATAGCTTCATTTTTAATTTAACAGCATAACGTGTTGTCGTTCAGACAAAGCGTCGCAAGAGACAACTTTACAGCTGCGAAATTTGGATTTGTCATCCATCATATCACGAGGGAGAGAGATGCGAACAGGCTGAAGCTGTCCTTTATGTACGTTTAAATCTGACGCGTCGAAAACTGACTTTAGAGTACTCTTTAGCGTGTGTCAATCAGATTTGAACGTTTATCTGCGATGAAATTTATTTTGCGTTATCATAACTGTTGACATTCAGGTTTATTTTCGAAGATGATCGTCACATTCTTCTTCGAGGAACAGATCTGTTCAACGGAGGTAACCCCCGAGACGAACGTTGAAGCGGCGTTAGCTATGGTGGAAATCGAGATTCCAGCAATTGCTAAAATCGAGTTACCAGCTCGATTGGCAATAATGAACAACGGGGAACAAACGTTTGTTGTTGCTGTTCTAAAGAAAACTATGCAGGTACGTTAGTTACGTCTTTATATATGAAGTTTATCCAAGTCTTTAGGAGATGGATATCCATGATGGCGACGTTGTATACTTGTTTCCTTATACTGCACAGATTTACTCTCAGGCAGGAGCAAAAAGAAGTGCTGCGGCGAGCACGTCTGCAATGTGCGGTGCCGGCATTCAACCAGAAAAAGCAAAACGGTTGACAGAAATCATCTCCTCTATCAAAGTAGGGGGTGGTGCAGCTACTAGTTCGACTACTCCAACTCCCGTCGCAGTGCCTTCTTTTGGTGACAAAGTTAAAAAAAGCGAGAAATATCGTAAAATGATGCGATATCTCTTTGATGAGCTGAACGCTAAAGAATTCAAAAGGGATTTCCTTCAAGCTGAAGCGAAACCTCTGTATAATGCATGGCAGAAACATAAAGATGACTTTGGTTTGTTTTCCCCAATTGGTGGTTAATTGAACGGATTTATTTCTAGAAGCTTTCCTTGCTGAGGCAGTCAAGTACCGTGAAGATGTTGACCGTCAGCAGCGACTTGCATTGAGCGATCCCACCAGTGTTGAAGGTACGAGATCACCAATTGACCACTTTTAAAATAAAGGACATTTTAGGACAAAGGTACATTGCTGAACTCATCAAAAAGGAGAACATTGATTTTACGGAAAATTTTGCGGCCGAACACATGCCGGAAAACGGCGTCCCTGTTGTCATGCTTTACATCGAGATGATGATTAACGGCCATTCGGTTTTGGGTTTCATTGATACTGGAGCACAAATTTCGATTATGTCCGCTAACTGTGCGGAGCGTTGTGGTGTTGATAGATTGCTTGATGAACGCTATAAGATGGTGGCACAAGGCATAGGAGGTCGCCAAAAGTCTGTCGGACGATTGCACTCATGTTAGTTTTATTTTCATTGACGCAACCAACTAACGATGTTCTGTTTAGGTGAAGTTCAAGTCCAAGATCATCGATTCCCTTGTCAATTAAATGTAATGATGGACAGGGACATGGATTTACTTATCGGATTGAATGTTCTCAGACGCCACAACTGCTGTGTTGACCTGCAAAAGAATGTTTTACGCTTTGGAGACGGAACTGAAGCCCCTTTCTTGAACGAAATACAAGTAAACAATTACAACAAGATGCATGACATTGTCACGCCGTTCACTAAACCGGATGTGACTGAAGAGGCTACTGCAGAAGTTGATTCTGAAATGTTGGCCCAGATCATCGGTCTTGGATTCGACGCGGAAGAAGCAGCCGCCGAGCTGAAGAAAACTCTCAACAATGTGAATATCGCTATCAATAATTTAATGGCTCGGCGTGATGCTGAGGGTGGCGCTGGATCTATGGATCAGTAAGGGTGCATTGTACATTAAGTTTGCATGTTTATCTTTCAAGTAAATGAAAATGTTTTATTTTGATTAATGATAACGATAACTGCTTACAAGTTACAAGGCAAAGACAGGGAGGGAAAGGCGATGAAAATTACACTAGCTCGCAACTAGAAAACCCGTAGTGGAAAGAGATGGCGAATACGTCCACCGGGGACAAAACCAACGTCGCATTCCCTCCGCATCACGTAAGATAACAATTTACTACAAAAGAGGCTGTATGGTACAGACACATGGGTCACAACACCGGGGCAGCAGATAGATTTAAATATTTAAGATTTAAAAACTATTAAAGGAGAGATGTGGAAAGGTGACGATCGGGAGCTGGGTGAAACTGAGACGATGGCGCTAGGCATCAACTGCGGACATCGATAATTTCCGGTTGAGAATATCAAAGTGATAAATATAAATCCATAGCGAAAAGCGCGGATTCAACGGAATCCGTTGCAGACACACTTCGGGCGGTTCTCGAGAGAAGCAATCTTCGAGCGGAGTCGTCCGATTTCGGATTGCTGCTGGTTGATCGTCTTCTTGTCGGCATTTCGTTCTTTTTCGTAGCTGTCGAGTTTGTCATGGTACTCCCGAAGCTGCTGCTCACGGATCTGCTGCTGAGCCTTTGCCTTGTTGCGACTCTTACGGACGGCATCGTTGTTCTTAGCACGCTTCTGCTTGTACGTCGGGTTACTCTTTTCGGTCTCTGTCTTGATCTGATACTTTCGCGGCTTGATCTTCGGAACGTATTCGCACACGTCGTCACTATCGTACTTCATAACCGATGGAGCGACCGATGATGGGTTATAGTCGGGATCGAACACCTAAAAACCTTTGAATAATCAATGCTATGCGTGTTATACAAATACCTCTTGCTTGATGTGTGTCATTTGTTGATACTGAGATCCAGAAGAATTGCTAGAACTGTTTGGCATATATTCGTCGACGGCTGGAGATTCGGTTCCAAAACGCTGAATCGAGTCTGGAGCCCGGTCATAGTAACCGAATTCACTTGGGAAAACATTACCGCCTTGGTTCAAAAGCTGAATTTGGTCGAATTCGAAGTCGTCATCTAAAGCAAAAAGGATCTTAACAAGAAACTGAGCATTAAATGCTTACCGAGACCAAGATTCTGGTATCCGTCGCATCCCTTATCCATACCGTGATTGTAGGGGAACGGATTCTGCTCCATAATGGGAGTATTGAGTTCCTGAGAACCTTGTGGCGAGTTGATAAACTTCACCAAATCGAAAGACTCTTCAATCCAGTCCTGAAAACAATCGGGATTGCAAACAATATTTTTTTTACGATAAGAACATACCTCGCCACTCGACATGACGGGCATCTTTGCGTCTTGACTGCTGATCATCTGAGTATGCTGAAATTGACTTTGATGACTATGGGCCAACCGCGAACATTTACCGCACTCGCAAATTAACCGATTTCAGAATCGAGACGCTCGGGTTCTTGGAACGCACTAAGGCTTCTCGATGCAAACAAGTCGTTTAACTATTACTCAGAAAAGGGCACCTCGGAATTACACGAGAGACAAACGCGGTGGCAGCTGAACGGGGCCAGCCTCACTTTTCGAAATGGATGGATGATGAAATAAACCGCTGTGGACCCGCCGCGCTGTGGATGACTCATCTCGCCACGCCCCCTCCCCTTCGCCAGCCAATAGGGAAGCAAGTCGATGCGACGTTGGCGAGAGAGAACCTTCTGGATACTTATGCGATTGGGGAGAAAGGGCGTAAAAACAGGAGATCGCAGAGAAACAAGCCGGTACAGTCGCGACAAGATGACGTCATCGCAATCACATGACTGACCTATGATGTCACTATCGCACCCCTCGCCTGGTCATCTCATCGCAGGACTTTTGAAGAAATCGCACCTTGCTCACCTGACACCTTAGACGCCTTGGAAGAAATAAAAGTAAAGCATTGGCTTATATGTGTATTACTCGCAGATTAGATTAGAAAACGCGGAAATTAGCACAAAATTTAAGGCTTTCATTCAGAAAACCTCCTAAAGGAACGAAGGGCGAAGATGGACCCAACGGCATATCACACAAGCACAACAACAACAGTCCAAAAGCCTTCGAAAGGGAGTTTGAAGGTACAAAGCTGTTCTAGAATGTTCCGCCCAGTGTCATACTTATTTATTCCCGGTGACGTTGAGGAAAGACTAGGGATCAATGTTCGTGCGTAGACAACAAACACCGGAATAATCTCTGGAATATATTTTTAGCCAAATGTTGGACTTTGAAAATCACTCAACAAAACAAAAGATGTTTGTTGGTCACCTCTTCCCGCACCACACCATCCCGATCTTTGCTTTTCCTCATATTGCACAACGTTGTCTCATCACACTAGCAACCAACTCAAAATACAAACTATAAGTTTCGCTCGCTAGAGTTCCGCGAGAGAGAATCAGTTGCGAGCATTTAAAAGTCCCGCGAATTAATGTTCGTAACGGCACAAGAAGCTGTTAGCAACATACGCCCGATAAGAGCAAACATGCAGTTTATTACAAACCGTAATCAGTAATATTGGCCAAATATTTGATTAACAAGTGTCCGCATGAGAACATCATTTGTAATATTCATATGGGGACAGGGACAAGATACGGTAAAACAACAGTTTTCCCAATTCCCACCGATTCTCCTCCCGAGAACCCGATGTTGCCTGCTTCTCCTATTCCTTCTTTACCATTGTTTTCGATGTTCACGTTCACAAATAACTGAAGCCGAAAACCCAAAATATTGACGTTGTTTTTGTTACACTTTGGGCATCAATAAACAGTCAAACGACCTTCTTAACAAAAACGAAAACAAAATTATTGGAAACGCTCAAAGGATACAAAGTCCAACTAGCAGCTTTTAAATCTTCCAACATCCGTACAACGAAGGTTTTATCACTTACCATTGAAACATGATAGGACAAGAAATATGATGCAATTAATAAGCTGTTTTTATATACTAAATCTTATTTTCCACACGATTAAAAATACCTGTATACAAAA
>KI646531.1:4246-15650 GCA_000505645.1 Steinernema monticolum
ATGAGAATTCAAATTGAGTGGAGAGCAATCGTTATGGCAACGCTAGGAGCAATTCCTGGTGTTATCACTGGATTTGTGTATGTATGTTTTGTTTTGAATTTCTTTTCTTGAATTTTTAAATTTTGACACTTTTTGTGCTGACCGTATCGTTTAGCTCGATCCCCTCTTTACACCGGCAGTTAAGAAAATGATGTTTGTGTCAATTTGGTGCTCATTTGCTATTTCCTTGTGGATTCTGAATAGACAAAAGAAGCGACCAACAAACACTGCCATTGAAGGGTTTTGTCTGTGGAAAGCGCTCGTTCTTCTAATCACTGGATTCGTCGGAGGTAACAAATGTCTTCAATCTCAATTTAAATTGTGTTCTTAGGAATTTTCAATTCCTTTGCTGGTTCCGGAGTCGACATCTGCGTTTTCTCCGTAATAACGTTGTTATTTCGAGTGTCGGAAAAGACCGCTACTCCGACTACGGTGGTTTTAATGGGTAATTAAGCTGACTTTCTTAGACATGCGAATGTGATGTCCTTTAGGGCTGAATTCACAGTTTGGCTTTTTCTGGAGGGCAGTAATGGCTGGTGATATTGATCAATTGGCATGGGACACATTGAAGGTTTGCACGCCTGTGGTTGTTACATTTGCCCCTCTTGGAAGTTTTCTTGGATCTCACTTTCATCGATTGGTAACGCGAAAAACAAATATTCAAAACAGCACTTACTATCAGATTTAGATTCTCGCAACTTTTATTTACTTCATCGAGGTACTTTCTTTAAGCGGATTTCTTTTCACGAAACCGCACTGGACTTTGCTGGTCAGTGGAGGATTCATTATCTGCTTTGGACTCCTCTTTTTCACGTGCTTGAGTAGAATCGGTCAGCACTTGGTACAAGGAGATAAGAAGCAGAAAGTTACGAAAGATGAGCTCGAAGAATTTATTGCTGTTTAATAACTTTTTTTCATTGTTCTTCGCGACTAATAACATTATTCTTTAATTTTCTTCTGACATTGTTAACTTGCGTTCTTCCGAGTTCGTTCTGTTCTCCGATGGAAGCGATGTTTGCTTTCACGTCACCCGTGGGCTATCCGACTTTTGGTAACTCTCTAGTTGTAATTCGACGAACATTTTTACGTAATAGCACGTTAAAGCAGTGGGCCCTTACCTGCTTAAAAGTCAAGCCGCTGTTCAGCAAAGCACTCAACTTCGGTGAAGGGTTGTTGAGCTGAGAAGTGCGGCTACTTGTTGTAAATTTGCCTCTTTTTTATTTTCCACAAAGCGGATACATAGTGCATCAATTAAATCTTATCATTGCTAATAAATACAGTTTCAGGTTGCAATTTATATTCTCAACGATGATACTCAATGCTTGCCTTTGACTGTCGGAGCTTTTCCACAGTGTTAGCCAGAAGAAAGTTAAACTTTTTGCAAATTGAAAACAAAAAACCAATTTGCTCAGTGAAGCGTTTACGGTCATTATGTTCTTCTTATGATGCGGTCAACAGTCGAGAAGTCGTTCGCTACGAACATTCTTAGTTGCGTTCCGACGTTTTGCTCTGTTCGCTTTAAAAATATTTTTTGCTAGTTGCAGGTAAATTATTTTCCTTTGACGGCACCATGAATCTCGTTGGACTCTTCGGAACATTTCTTGCAGCGCTGTTGGTGTGCGCCCACTCGTTTATTCTTCAGGAATTGCCCCTCGAGCGATCAGAACGCACTTTGCATACGGTAGGCGGCATGCACAACCGCAACCTCTTCCGTTCGGCACGAGCCCTCAGTGAACTCTTTCGGTTCAGAAATGTAGTTTTGCGTTTATGATGATGTACTGTAACTGCAAACTTTCAGAAACGTTCGGACTACCCGTACATCGAGTTGACCGAGTACCCGTATTCGCGGTAGTCGTCGTTCATCGTCTTCCCAACTCCACCGGTGTACCTAAACAACCTTTCCCGTCGTGCGATCTCCTTCTGGGCCAATTCCCCTTTCATAGTGATTCGCATCTGCTTTCTTATGATGAATACACCTGTTGAAAGAATTCTATAAATACACCATCGAAATCAAAGAGAGTTGAGGCAGACGAAGGGTTGTGTCATCCTCAAATTCAATCTTCTACGATCTGTTCTACGAGTCAGAAAAGGGCGTAAAAGGAATTAATCGAAAAACACTTAACCGAAATGACTTTGGGTCGTCTCCGTCGTTCCTAGCGTCGGTGTTCAATTCCCTTGGTTGCTCAGTTAATAATCGAACGAGGGTGTAGAAACGCATGCGAAGGACACAGCGCGCGGACGATTCAACTCGAAGCTTAATTTCGTTCACAAGCACAAGAGATAGGAAGAGACATTCTTCTTCTCGTTGACAACCTGTGGCCCCTCGCGGCACTGCGCAATGCCAATTACATCGTCTACTCGCGCCGGAACAAGTGGACGAAACAGCGCTATGAAAGTCAATCGGTGCTTCTGCCTAGTATTATGACATGCGTTTTCGTCTCTTCTCACTTCTCCTTCTGCTCTTTGCACTTCCAACTGTCGTTCGTTGTGACGCCATCTCAGTACAACACAATGACACTTCGTTAATTCGTCACAAAATCGCGATTCTTATTTACCACTCAGGAAAAGGGGATTACGGCAAAACCGAACGACAGGTTCAGGTAAGCGGGTCGTGCGGGGCCTTTCTCAAGTACTTCAAGTTGCAGCAGACTTTTAATGAGGTCCTTGGAGAGCCAGTAGTCGAGAACGAAACTCGATTTGAAATTACTGCCAAAATTATTACTGCCGAGAGCGGAGATGGGCATCGGTGAGTCCTTTATGTATATAGAAGGCCACTCAAAACATTTTATCGAAAGGTTAACCAATCGATTGCAAGTGACAAAAGATGTCGTATGTGGGCAACTGCTGAATAGATCCATTGCTGTCGTACTTCTTCAACATGGAGACAGTCATCCTGAAGTTTCAAGTTCCATCTACGCCACCGCTGCCTATGCTTTAGGATTTTATCGTCTGCCGACGATAGGTGTTATGATACAGGACGCCGAATTCTCTCGGAAAGTTGGGTTCCTATTCTTTTCAAGTAGAAAATTTTCGTTGCAGACAGTATATCCGACATTTCTTCGAACATCACCGCCGTTCAGTTATGAAGCGAACGTCATAACGCAACTTCTGAATTCCCTTGCGTACAGACAAGTTATCGTAATCCACATTAACGGCGATGTAAACGGACTGGAGTTTGTGACCGTATTTGAAGCAAAACGACTCAAATTTAAAATTCATGTAGTTGATTTTCTGCTACCTTTTTAAAAATCGTTTTAAGGTGCAAAAGTACATTGAGTTGGATCTGACAAGCAGGAATATATCAGAAAGCATTGAGCGACATTTTGAAGAGCTCACGTCAAACATCATTGTGTTATATGCAGAGTGAAAATTGCTGTTTTTATAGAGTTACCGTATTCAAACGTTTAGGTCTTCACATGCAGAACGGATTTTTGAAGCCGCTGAAAAATTCACTAGACCGGGAAAACTTTGGATTGTCACAGAAGGTGCTTCAACAACTCGCAATTTACCAGAAGGTTCATACTTTCTTTTTGATTTTTTTAAAATTTGAAAAGGCTGCCGATTTAATGAATTTTGAATTTGAGGTATTCTCTCCGTAAAGCTACGACAGAACTCTCTTTCGGCGTTCCGTGACGCGTTGATTGTCATTAGAAATGGGATTAAATTTTTGAGTGAAAAAGGAACGTCGGTACACCCTCCGGAGCAGTGCTCAAACTCGACAATTATCGATGATGAGTGGACAACAGAAATAGGAATGCAATTTTACAGGTGGATTCGTCAAAAAATGTTTTTTAATTCCGCTCTAGGTATCTCATATCACACATTGTTTATGGTGACAATCAAATCCGCTTCAACGAGAAAGGGGACAGGAAGTCTGTTTTTTACGAAATTGTTAACAAACGAAACGGTGAACTGCACGTTGTCGGAGTTATGGTGAGGAGAATCATTTCGATATTAAATGCGAGTGTACTACATAGAACGACAATGGGGAACTCAGCATCGACGAAAGATTAATTGAATGGTCAGGCCAAGGACCGAAACCTTTGGAAATAACTCTTCCTAAGCATTTGAGGGCTGTAACCGTTAGGGATCCTCCGTTTGTTTATACGGTGCCCACAGAAGACGCCCGTGCCTGCAAAGAGTTCCAAACCCTCATAGTCGACGGAATCGATGTGGTTAGAGAGTTTTTGATCGGCGATATGTATTGCAAGTGACTTTTTAGCCAGGACCTTGGCTTCCCTGTCCTATGAAGACGTCTTCAGGTGGAAGAGAAATGTTCTGCTGTGCGGGATACGCCATCGATTTACTCTCAAATCTTTCACTCCCTGAAACGCAAGTCAGTTCATTTATTTTAATTGCCAACTAACCCTAACAACATATTCAAGTCCCATCCATCGATTGACACGGGATTCACGTTTGACATCCAACTGAACGAGTCTTACGGAGCTGTTCTATTAGGGGAGAACGGTTATGTCCTTAGCGGAATCATCGGGGAGCTCGATACCGACCAAGCGGATCTGGCGATAGGAGCATTGACAATTAATCCTGAAAGGGAGCAGTACATTGACTTCAGCGAGCCGTGGCTTTATCACGGAATCAGAATTCTTGAAAAATGGGTTGGAGAGTAATTATTCTGGTTTAGAAATATCTAAGTTTAGAAACCAAGAGACTCGCCTATGGAATCGTTTCTTCAACCGTTGAAAGGTACTCTTTGGACGACGCTTTTTGTTTCCGTTTTCTTGGTAGGGATGGGAATATTCATGTTAGATCTGAAGTACGCGACCTTGTATCTCGTATTAATAATGTCAATTGTTGCGTTTCAGATCTCCGTTCGATCGTTTTTACAATGTTGACAAAACACAACTTGATCCGGACGATCTCTTTTGGGAGCGAAATGACGACGACCGAGTGACGTTTGGGGAATCGATGTGGTTTGTATGGGGAGTTTTGTTGAATAGCGGAGTATCAGAAAGTTTGCGCTAATTTCATGTTAGTTATACAGTTTCGATTGCAGAGACTCCACGAAGTTTCAGTGCTAGAGTCCTGGGCATTGTTTGGTGCGGATTCTGCATGATTATGGTAGCTTCGTACACAGCTAATCTGGCGGCTTTTCTTGTACTTGATCAACCAGAGAAAGGATTGACTGGAGTAACGGATCCACGGGTTAGAACTAACACTTCATACCTCTCACCGGTCAAAATATGTATTTTAGCTTCGAAATCCAAGCGCAAACTTTTCTTTTGCAACTGTTCTAGATACAAACACTTATCAGTACTTCAAACGACATGTAGAATTATCCACTATGTTCAGAAAGATGGAAGGACACAACGTGAGAAATGCGGATGACGCAATTAAAGCCCTTTTAAATGAGCGAGTGCAGAATTCATGGCAGTACATAATATTTTAACAGTTTCAGAACTCTTGGCGCTTTCATTTGGGACTCGACACGTCTCGAATTCGAAGCAGCCCGTGACTGTCGACTGAGAACTCGTGGTACTCTGTTCGGACGTTCCGCTTACGGTGTTGGTCTCCAGAAGAACTCTCCGTGGACTCCTCACATTACAATGGCAATTCTGCGATTGTCGGAGAGTGGGATGATGGAGAATCTTGATTCAAAATGGATCTCTTCAACAGGAGCAAATGGGTGCATTCAGGAAGCTCACAAGTCTCCTGCTCGATTAGGTCTCACCAATATGAGGGACGTTTTCATTTTGGTGTTCGGTGGGGTGCTGATCGGATGTGTATTGAGTGGAATAGAGGTCAATAATGGAGCGAAGAAGGCATCTAATGCGTAAGCCTTTTTGTTTGACTGAAGTCTACAAATGATTTATTCATGTATAGAAAAAGGGAAAAATTAGCATTACAGTATGCTCTTAAATGGAGACGCCTAGTAAGGGGAAACAGGCAGCTTATTGGCACTTATCAGGGATTGCCACCGGCGACGCTTAGAAGCAATATATCTTCATCCGTAAGTTGTTTATGAGATTCATCAATTAGGAAAGCCAAATTAGCACTTTTAGGTTTCTCGAAACACTTCGAAATCCGTTCGATATGCAAATGATTTAACACCACGATCTTTTATCATCGAACCAATCATTGCCGAAACGAACTTGAATTTTCGAACAAAGCCAGTTCGAGTCTATTGTAGTCGATGCCGGGTGAGTAATAAGTGAGCGAATAAGCGATGATTGCTTTATATACCTGTTGTTTTTTTGATTTCGCAATGATCCTCACCTTAAGTGCAGATCGCTTGTTCTAAATTACGAAATTTTTCTTCACTTTGACAACGTTGAGATATTAGAAATGGATCGGTTAGCAATTAAAATTTAAATAGTTACAAGGTTCCTTTATTTCATCATTTGCAGAATCTTGTGGATACTATTCCTCAGCCCGTAACCGGAGTCTTCGTATACGTGTCAATGATAATATTTATAATTCTGTTCTTGTGGCCATGCGCTCCTATTCCTTGCTTTCTCACCTGTTTCGCCGATTTCATTCACAAGTGCCCTGTGTGCAAACACCAAATCGGTCGCTATGTTCGTGGCCGCGGACCCCGATTCAACGTATGATAACGTTTTAGTTATAGAGAGGCGCTGTTTTATTAAAAATTATTTACATTACCAAATACATTGTTAATATAACTTTTGCATAAAAACTCCATAGAACTCCGAGAGAATAAAGCATAATTGAGATTGACGGACTTTAAGGCCATTGAGCAAATGAACAACCGAACGCCATCAACAATAAAAAACAAACAATTTAAAGTTAATGTACAACGGTTACTTAAGAGGATTGGTGATGAGTATCACACGTTTAAGTCATACTGGTAATGCGTATAGACATTTGAGGCGGTTTGCGTTCGATCGCGCTCGAACTCTGCACCTTCATTAAGCTATAGGGTCGTCGAATGCTACTGGACGACCTTGAAGTAGTTAGCGCAGAACCCTTGTTAGAGAAACTCCCATTGGACCGATCAAATCCGGTAGTCGTCGTAGCAGATCGTCGAAGGCCTGTTGAGGCAGAAATACTGCCTCCTTCAAGAAAATCATCACTTAGATCATGACGAGAAACTCACTCTGAGAGGAACCACTTCCAATGTCGTTGTGTTGGGGCCGGTATTTTGCAAGAGACGGATCAATTGACGGAGAACCTTTAGTTATTAATAAAGTTGTCGTTCTGACGCTGCTTTGTGGTTTATATCGAGTACTTATTGGTGAATCTGCAAATGGAAATCAAATGAACATATGGTGCTGTTTTTTAAATTACTTGTTGCCATTGGAAGTCGGGACTTTCGTTCTTCAGAAACGGAACCTTTTGGCATTGGACTGGGTGATCGTTGTGTGACCACAATCTGAGGTTGTGGTCGAACGACTGCAGTCTTTGGCTTCTGAGTGCGAGAAGTTCTCCACATAGACGGCGGCTTGCTACCTGTACTTTCAGGAATTCGGCTTCTAAAAAGAAGTAGAAGTTAAATACCAAATTTACTTGATTTTTGCTACCCAATCGGAGGCTTCGAAGCTCCTGCCACACCGTCTTTCTTCCCAATTTCCTCCTTCTTAGGAGGTTCCGCGACAACTGGCTCAATGTCTGTCCAAAGCTTTTTCTCTTCTTCCAATTTTGCTTTGTTTGCTGGGCTTGATCTATGAACTGTCTCGGTGCGAGAAAACTCACAAGCATACTGCAATAGTAAAGTTCAATCAGGTTTTTTAAAAACAAAATACCGTCTGAATTAGTTGTCTCGAATTCGGGTTCTCCTCGTTTGCTAACAGCTGTCGAACAAGTTTTTCTAACTCCAAAAGCGCTTGCTCGTCGCCGGGAAGAACAAGATATTCTTTGATTTTCGGAAGGGTTCGACAGAGTTGCAATCTAAGTCAAGAATCATAAGCGAAAGGACTTCGGGAGAGGCGTACCTAATGTTTGATACTTTGTCATTGGCCATATTGAGCACATGTTCCAGAACATTCTCCTTAAAGAATTCAAGACTAAAGATGTCCAAAATTATGGGTACAACATCGAGCAACAGTCGTCGACGTTGACAACTTTCGTGTTTGGCGATTGCTGTAATATTATGGATATTATATTGATAGCTTTTCGTGTTCGTTACTGTGACAGAAGAAGTCAATGACAGTCCGTCGACTTTTGCTGAGCGGGTGTTCGCGCATCATCAGAAACAAAGTGTTTGCGGCGGCGACCCGACACGGAAGTGCTCTCTGCAAAAACACTGCTGACAACACATTATAACCCAAACGAATGTTTTACCGCTGTAAGCACTTCTTGTTTCAACATGGGGAGAAAACTGACGTACAGATCAGGAGCGGGCACTAAATGCCGAATGCAAGAAATGTTATTCAGATATGATTCATGAGACCGCCACGATCCCGTCCCCCGAATCAATCTGTTACATCCTATCACGATTCGATCCAGCTGGCATCGATTGATCTTCTGAATATCAAACACTTACACTTGTTGATAAGTTATCAACTTTACCGGAGCACTTGTTTGAGTGGTCGCGCATTTGTACAAATTAGGCAGAATTTTATGGAGATTTCCAGTGATTCTATCGACGACTTCACTCGCTCCCCCACGAATGAGTTCGATGAAAGGAGGAATGAGAGTGGGTTCATCGGGACGTATGGCGACGATTTCGTGAAATCCAGCGGCAATCGCACTTCGTACTTCATCGTCACTGTCGGACGCGAACTTCTCCAACATTGGAAGCAAGCGTTCGGTAAAATGGGTTTCACCGTACATTTTCATAAAACACTGAAATTAGCGACTATAAATTGGATTTTGAAATGGTTGTTACCGGAAAATTATAAGCGCACATGCGTCGGCTAACCAAGATAGCAACATTTCGAGAGTCGCTGAGCGACTCGGTGATCGACTGATTCATTGAAAGTCCAATAATTCGGCAATATGTGTCTAAAAACCATTTCCTTTCTGGGTCAGAGAGAACATCTTGAAGACTGTCCAACCAAGGACCGAGCTGACGGGCAACGACTCCCAAAGATTCGTCTTTTAGGAAAAGTGCTTGTTCGGTGCACTTTCGCAGTAAGGGTACAACCACCGTCCGTCTACTTTCTACCAATAAATTGCTTTAATGGTTCATTTACGAGACTTTAGTATTACCTTTAGTAAAATACGGCAGACAAATTGCAATTGTGTTCAAAATTGCTTCCCTGACGCTGGCATCGTCGTCTTTGCAAAGTTCTATTAGACATGGAAGCAACAGAGAGACGCAATCAGTTGAGTTACTGAATACGAGAGTTCTAATGAGTCATTAGGAAACAACTCACTTGAGCGATTGTGCAATCACAGAGAGCCTTTGGGCAATTGAAGTTCGAACGGTAGGGTTTGGATCCTGGCAGAGCATTTGAGCACACGGTGCCAAATCTTTTCGCACGCTAAAAGGAACAATATTTTCCTGATCGTTTGACCAAATTGCATTTCGGCGCAGTAACTTTATTTTTTAAAAGGAAACATTGCAGTAATTATTACATAGACGTCTGCCGTCTAGTGGCAAGACCTACCGTTCTACCGAATACCTGTTAGTTAGTTGTTACTATACATTCTCGTTCAGCCGTTTACGAAACACTGCGCCGCAGCGCGAGTAATGAGCACAAAAGAAAAGAACAAGAAGGCGAACTGGTAAGAGAAAGTCAAAGAGAACGATATTTGTAGCGGCGTTCACAATTATTCACAATTTGTGGCAGGAAATTGAGACTTTCGAAAGTTGAGGGCCAACGATACTTCACTTCACCCCAATCATATTTGCTTTTGGTTTAAATTAATGGTTTTTGGAGTGAATTCAAATGAGTCAAAAATAATCATTAGATGATTTCAGAAAATTGCAAATTTTCGGGACCTTCGACAAAAATCACTTACTCTTGAGGTGAAATAATTGTGCACAGCTTCTCAACCAACTTTGTAGCGATCACTCTTCGCTGCACACGTTTGCCGGGATCGGCCTGGCTAACCGCTAACGGAACAATCTGCAATAATCAAAAGATCTGACTCTGTAAGAATAACAAACGGCGAAAAGGCGTTAATAAAAGGCAAACATAGCGGAAAGAGAGGAATAACATTTCTAGCAGCGAAACTGGATTGATGTCTTAAGGAAACAAGCTATATACATCAAATAGTTTATCACGCGCGTTGCCATTTACCGAGTCAAGTCAGAATGAGTGCAACAAACCGACAGCTGAGTATAAGACATTTGCTCACCTTTTTCTGTTTGCGCACTTTGGCGACGCAAGTTTTTCTGCTTTTCAACAACCCGACTGTGTCGGAAAAACGATTAGGAATCATTACTCAATCACTCATGCGCGTTTAGCATTAAATGCTATCTTTAAAAGCAAAGAGAAAAAGCAATTGTGCTGGAGGGTCATTTACCGTTTGAAACTGACTGTAATCAGAGTCGATTACGACCCAGCATACCCTTAATGTTTGAGTTTTAAAGCATTTTTGTATTAAGAAGAAAATAGTTCAAACTCATGTTTAAAAAACAGCAAACATTATTAAAGTGCTTATGAATAAAAGGCATTGCCATTGTCTTTTTAAAAGAGATTTGAAAGTTTGAAAGGGGAATATAAATAAGTGCAACAAGTCGCAAGGTCGTTTGCAGTCTTTGCAGTGGAGAACACAACGAGTAAACACACGTTTGAGGCACGCGCCACCTCCACCTCCACTTTGCAATTTGTGATTATTGTCGGATTTAAAGAATGTGAACAATTGCGAAGACTTTGAAATAAAAGTAACTTACAAGGTCTGTAACCGCTTGCAATGGGATGTGGTCAGCGATTTCCACAAGAGTTTCCAACCAAGCGGCAGCGGAAACTAAAACAATTCATGAATTACCAAAAACCACGGTCCATTTCATCCCGACTGTTTCGTTTGTCACGTGTGAAAGAAAGTAGTCACCCCCACCATTCGCCCATATTTTATTCAAATTTGGTGTAGTAGGAACAAGTTCGCCAATCGTTCACTGATGACAAAGCGATTTGTACGAAAACACGGGCATAAGTGGTCATATTTTGGCCTTTTCCACGTCATCCATTTTTTTGGTTTTTATTTTGCAGAAAATTAAGAGCAAAGGAGAAAACTTACTGTATTCTTTTTGGTTCTCCAGATTGAGCAAAATATAGTTGAGCAATTTGTCGACTAATCCGCTAAAATATGAATATTTACTAGGTAGATCAATTCATACCTAGTTGTTTTCTTTTTACTTTTGATTTCTGATCATCGTCTGATTTTTGAACAATTCACCTTACCTGTATTTGTCGGTGTAGCGCTTATCGGTTATAATACTTTTAAAAACTACCGCCGCTTCACAGTGCAGATCCAGATTTGAAGCGGCGGTAGTTTT
>KI646543.1:5278-18246 GCA_000505645.1 Steinernema monticolum
TAACCTCTGAAAATCAACATAATTCTAGAAGCTGCATTTGCCCAGAAAGTCACATTTTCTTACACAGACGATCAGTGTAAAATACGGCTGTTCTTATGACCTTATTTATGTTTACGGCAAGCGTCGATGTTTATCTCGATGTTTGGAAAGTCCCTTTCATCACAATCGTAAGCTTCGGATCGGATCCTTTAGGTACAGATGGTAAAGCCGACATGAAAGCGTTTAACCCCGAGCCATGTGACTCACATGTGGTTGTGCCCTATGTCGCGCGGACGATGTCTACATGTGTCGTTGCATGCTGTTACTTCTATTACTTTAATAAGGTAACTTCAGCTAGACTCTAAGATCCTCTATCCTCCCATATATGTAGTATTAACCTTTGAAAATCGACATAATTCGAGAAGCCATAAAGTCATACTCTCTTTACATTGACAGTCCGTGTCGGTGTCGGCTCTTCTTATGACCTTATGTTTACTGCAAGCGTCGATGTTTATGTCGATGTTTGGAAAGTCCCTGTTGTCAAAGTGAGTCTGCAATCTTTCAGGTTACGCCGGCAAAGCATGTCGATGCGATATCGTTCGATCCCAAGCCTCACGATATACTCTGTCTTCTGACTCACACGTGGTTTTGCCCGATGTCGCGCAGTTATTTTCGTGATTTCGCTGTCGTTTCTCACGGCACTTATGTATATATAAAAATCCCCGTTTGCGAAAACCAGTCATCACCTTTAATCGGTTAATTAGCAAATGTTTTTTGAGAATATAATTCACTATTCGCGTGATTTGGTCCTTCAAGAACTGTCTTCAATTGAGGAAAATCTCTGAATGACTTCGTGGAATAGGCGTTCGATTTACTACATAGGTGGTCTGCTGCAACAGCCTAACCCCCAGCTGCATAGCAAATTCGTGCGAGTCGCGTTGCCACATTCGCGAGGCGGCGCCCCGTGCTGATGTCGCTTACAGCACGTATGTGTTATGCGAGCGACTTTGTGGGAAAGACACGAACAACGCAATGGCCGTCGGGGGCTCGTTTGGAATGTTGCAAGTGTTATTTGTTTGTTTTTTTGTTGTGATTTTCAACGCGTTATCATGTCTTATTCTGCATTTATTATTTACAACATAGATCCTTTGCACAGCTAACGCCATTGCACTATTTCAGATTAATCCGTATCGATAATTCCAGCGCAAAGCCTATAATTGCTCGTTTGCAAAGAGCACCTGTGTTGTAGAGAGGCGCGCAATCAATAATTTGTCACTTCCTTCACCTATTGTGATCATCATTCTCCGAGCCGTAAGTGGCAATAAATCATCTCATTTCGGTCAGAGAGCTTAAGGTACTTGTTCATTGCAATCATCAGCCTCGAAGTAATAAACAACTTTAGATCTTGTCTTTCGGTGAAGCTGACCCTTAGAATCGAATAACTATTTATTCTCCTTGCGTTCTTCACTTGCTGTAAGGTAAATCATGTTCAAACCCGTCTCTGCATTATACTACTTCAGATTTCGCATCGAAAAAAGGAAGATCACAAATCAACTGCCAATTCTACGGTAGACTCGGACTTAAAGCTCTAATGATTGACCCATGACCAGTTTCAGAGTACATTACAATGGATGAAAAAAATTCGCGTAGCACTACCAAGAAGTCAGTCAAGTTCTACTTGAACGACGAATCGTCCGATGCCGACAAACCGTCGACATCTAAAAACTGTCTTTCAAGGGCCGACTTAGATCTTCTAAGTCGTTCTTCAAATGGGCGTCATGCGGATTCCGCTGATGTGGAAAACTGCGATAGGAAATCGAAGGCTTCTCAAACCATGCCTCAATGCACTGAAGAGAAGGAGGGAACTGCGATAACTAACAATCCGGAATTCAAGGCCTTGTTGAAGACCGTATGGAGAAAAAGAGTAAACAACACTTCTTTCAACGATAGTCCTTCGACTTCCGGCAGTAGCCGTCGCTTCGATACAGTGGGCAGCATGACAATGGATTTAATCAAAGAAATCGCGGCAAAAGCGATTGGAGACGAACGGAGGAATCAAGAAGCGATGGCTTCAGCGTCGGATTCGGCAGCAGTCGAACATCTAGGCTCTGCTGAATCCGTTGATCTGCTCAATGGATTGACGATCACAGAAAACGACGAAAAGCGTAGAAAAAGAAAACTTCAACCGACAAATGAGAATTGCTCGGAGGCGACTTCTGAATCCACATCGAAAAAATCTCGCTCCAACGGAAAGGACGAGAAGGTCTTTGGATTCCTTGATGATATGGTTCAGAACGTCTTCAACGAACAAAAACACAGTGATGACAGCTGCGAACCAATCTTCCAGAACGCAATAAAAGATCTCTTCAAATTTACGACGAAAATCGAAGTGGAGCAGCAGCAGAATCACACCGTCAACGAAGATCTCACAGAAAGTGTTCATTCCGATTCAGGTAGGATTGTTAGAAGATTTGGTTATAGCTAAAATAAGCCGTCCGAACGGATTTACAACCGTACGAGCAGGTTTTTAAACGTCCGGTCTGTTTTTGCTATGGAAGAGTTCTTCCTAATTACGTTTATGACATTTATCGTTAATGGGGTATTTGGGGAGAAACCAAACATTCGTATATATCTGTCTATATCAGTGCATGCTCCTCCACATGCTCCTCCAGATGCTACTCCACATGATCTCCGACAAGAACCCGCCGAAGAAAACTGTCCAGGTATTGTGCCTTCAGACTCCTCAGAAAAAACTTCGACCTGACTCATCGCTAGTTCCAAGGTCCCATACCACGCTCATATTTTTGCTCAAATGCCTGTTAATGTTTACTGTCAAATGTTTACTGTTATAAATCTTGTAAAACCGTAAAATACATCTTTTGTTACTTGTGTTAGACATGGGAACAGCATTGTTGCACCTCGGACGTTCAGAAAGTTGCTCGGATGGTTGTTAAACCATTTGGACGGATAATCGACGATTTATCAAAACTAATGGTCACTATTACAGAGGATGATCAAGACACAATTAAGGAACGGTTCATCGTTGATGCCTACGATAAGCTCATCAGTGACAAAACCATCTGCGAAGCCACTACAGCATACACTAGTGAAGCCTCAGAATCCTGTTTACAGAAGTTGCTTGACGACATCGGTAAGAAGAAAGTCTTGGCAATTCGAGAAGAATTAGTGGAGCAAGATGTCCTCGACATGTTCGATGGCATCTTTTTGTCGGAAGTCGAACGAACTGCTGTTTACGACATGACAGAAGCCCACACCGTGCGCACTACCGACGAAGCCCTAGTGTATGAAATATTGTATGATCTCTACGGCGTGATCTTCGACGAGGAGCATGCATCGGAGTTGTTCTACCGTACCGTCCTTTTAGATTGCATCGACGAGACCTGCTTGGAGACTCTCCTGGAAGTGCAGGAGCCTTTATTATCGAAAGAGATCTATCGACAGAAGGCGATTATTGAGAAGAATGAGGAGTGGAAGGATATCCCAAGCGAGTGGAAGACAATGGAGAACTATGATAACTTACATTTTCCCTCTACTGCCTACCAGATCGCGCTCTCCCTCTACAACGGTGAGAAGTTACGTGATTACTGCATCGATAATCACATGAACGACCGCATGGTGCAAATCATGAACGAAGAGAAGGTCGCCTACATGATGGTGCAATGCGTTTGCAGCATCTTTGAAAAGAGAGTTGCGATGGTGCTTCAAGACGAGCAGGGGAACATGCCCACAGACGAGACACTAACATGCAACGCACTGTAGAAGAAACTTCTGCGACCACACAAATGTAAGAAGGTTTACAGACAAAGATGAGCGGTGGATTGAGAAGAAAATGAGAAGATCCTCCTTGCTTGTATGAAAAAAAAGCGGGACGGGAAAAAGTTACCAGCACTTAAAGCAGAACCGACGCGATTCAACTTTACCGACCAGATGGCGACAACAATCATCTTAACAGTGATAATTCTATTGTCCAAAGGTTTTTTTTTGTGAAAGATACTATTTAAGGTTTTATAAATCAGATTCTTATTGTGTGCGGTACTCGGCCATTGAATTAGGATCTTACGAAGTCAGAATTCGCCTAAGAAACGATGAGATTACGTGTATCAAAAACCCTAAGCGCAAAAAACCTTACGCAAACATTGTAGAGTGTTTTGGAGCCTTCAGGAGCTTAAACGAGGCAAATTGACGGACCGTTAATCGAAGTTGTTCTGGAACTAAATCGCTTTGGGAGTCTGCTTTTATACTATTTAGTTTTGCAAAAACCTGTTTAATGCATGTACAACAGGTATATGTACAACAGTTCTTTATGCAGGCAATACTGAAATATGCACGAAATTTACGATGATTAGTTGCAACGATCCCACAATAAATCGTTCAGCAAACATTGGTGACGAACCGTGCGACGATAGGACAACAAAACATTTATTTCAAAATATTAGTTTGAGAAAGGCACATAATAAAACGTATATACAAAAAATATAAAACTGCGAACGGCACTTAAATGCATATAGGACCAGTAAGGGGAGAGGGAGGGTAACATGTTGTGAGTGTCTGGGAGAGGGAGAGAGGGAGTGAATGCACGAGTATTAAACGAGGGTCGAGGGGGCGAGGGAAATCAGTAGTGATTTTTATTAGCTTCTCCCGTACCTAGTAAAGCCTACTATACAGGAGGACTTCGCAACGATCTCGTTGCCGAGCCCTTATAACCACTGTCATTTGAACGATCCTGGAAGTCCTCGGGGCGTTGTTCAGCATTCTTCTTCATTTTTTGTACTTTTTCCAACAAATCGGCCAGAGTCATTTTGATCTTTAGCGATGAATGACGGTTGTTCGGCTTGTGGTGCCAGCACTCCTTCATAAGCACGTAGAAGCTTGTGACGATTGGCTGCAATGTGTTCGTTTAAGGCGCTACATCTGTGCAGAGGAAAACTTACATCAGAGCCGTCCACCCATTTACGAATAACGTAAGGACGCTCCTTCCGGGTGCACACGACATCAATCATCTCTTCGAAAGACGGATCCGGTTTTACATCACTTTCGAACGGAAGTCTTCTTTCGTAACTCTTTGGAAGTGAGTATTCAGATGACGAAATGTATTGGCTAGTAGAGCGGGATACGATACTTGTACCATGACCAGATGAACCATTTGAAGCGTTGTTACCACTCTTTGAAGGATTATTCTAAACAAGCAAGTTTAATCATTAAAAAACTGTTGTATGGATCAAGTAGTAAGGCCGTACAAAACAATACCTGGTTGCATGTACCCCTTCTCAATTAAACCATATCCGCAAATCTGTTACCTGATTCAGTGCTGGTGTGATTTCATTATCACCGCCCTCTTCCGACAATCGCGTTTCGTCCTCGTCAATGTCTTCCAGATGTGCATGTGCACAGTTCATCTTTGGAAGAGAAGATTCTGACTGGCTGGTATACTGTGAAATGATGCTTGTACCACAAGATGAGTTATGAGTGTTGCTTGATGAAATATCCTAAAATTACATGTAATTAATGCGGTAATGTAGGAGTTGCCCCTCCTCCCCTTTGTTTCAGAGTCTCCCCGAGATTGCCTGAAGCATTTTGCCACGCGTGACACCGAATCCTAACCCTAGCCCAAACCATGATCTTATTGTTAGCTTACACCTACACACCACCGGGAATTGCATCTAAAATAACCTTTCTTCACAAAATTTCAAAAAATTATTAATCGAAAGTTTAGTCCTGGAGGCTTTATGACGTAGCGCCTAACCTGAAGCATATGAGTTTACACTAAAAAAGAATTGGCGGCTACAGATCCTACTCCAAATAAAACGCGACTGACGGGGAACGTTGATATTAAGATAAATCCTTACATTAACCTGACCGCTAACTGGTTGCAAATCGTTATTCTTGACCTCTTGCGACAACCTCGGGTCCTTCTGATTATCAGCTACATTATGAGGATTGTGATGACAATCACTTATGTTGGTCAAAGTACCCTGTGACTTGCTTAAATCAGTTGATGCAACCTGAATTAATCCGTCAAATAAACTAAAATCGCCATTCTATGACTCACATCTGTGCAAACCAAAACTTCCCACAACAACATGGAATAGGCGTAGATATCTGAGAGCTTGAAATCATCAAAGTTCCGCATATTTAGTGTTTGCTGCAGCACTTCTGGAGACATATATCGCTTTGTTCCAACGCGGATCTTCACATTGCGGGGTATCAGTTCCTTCTCGCTGAAATACAAAATAAATGCATGACTGTCAAACACAAATATCCACTTACAGGTTATTGTATCGGACGGCTAAACCAAAGTCAGCAATGCAGCAGACTCCCTTTCTTTTCACAATCACATTCTTCGACTTGATGTCGCGATGGGCAATTTGTGGTTTACATTGATTGCCGGTGCCGATGACTGGATTGTGAAGATGCTCGATTCCGCATATGGTCGTATAAGCGAGACTGATTGCTTCTTCAAGCGTCAGCGGCTCGTCTCTACGGAGATAGTCGTACAGAGATCCGCACTCATGGAAATCTGTTATGAGGAGCATTTGAGTCATCGAATCAACACTGCTAATGTCAGCGGCCACAAACTCTGAAATTACCGATTAAAAATAGTTCACAACAAAATAAGCCCTAGATTGATACTGCATTGAAAATAGCAGAGCTGGTCGGTCAAGAAAGTCTCAACGTCAATCGCAAATCAGTCCGCACTTTGCAAAGATATACAAGCATGTATAGTAATACCTGCAAAATCAAGCAGGGGAATAAATTTCGTCCCAGTTTTAATTTTGAAAATGAAAAATAATAAACTTACGTAGTATGTTTTCATGATTAAGCATCTGCGTTTGATAGATTTCTCTCTCATTGCGCCACGACTCTTCTTCAGTCGTGTAAAACGTCTTTACCGCTACCTTGCTCCCTCGATAGATCGCCTTGCGGACTTCGCCATAGCGGCCTTTTCCGATAACATCACCAATCTCGAGCATCATAGCGATAGTACGTGCATTGAGAATCGCAGCTCCAGAGCCCGATCCACTACTGAAGTGTTAAAAACGTATCGTTGCAGATATGTAAAGCACATTGGTATCACCTGATGTCAAGCAACGATTCTAGCTCTGCTTTTTCAACGTCCATATCGATGGTTTCATCCGTAGTCTTTTCAAATTTGTCTGCTGGAAAATAGAAAGTTACGACATTAGCTTATAAAACCAAAATCTAATTACGCTTTTCATCGACAGGCTTGTGTTTACGGTAGAAAAAGAAAAGCATGACAATTAATCCGCCAAAGGCCAAAACAGAGACTATAGCCATAGTGAGGGTAAAACTCCAGAATGGCATAACGGAGATTTTGCCCGAATCCAAGATATCATGCCCTGAAACATCGATTCATAAAATCCCAAACTCATACAAGGCACTTACGTTTCATTGCATTGCTGTAGGCGGGCGGTATAATGTTCTTGTTGCAATAGTTACCTTCGTAGCAACAAGCAATCGAGAGAGGATTACTGTGGTGAGCTCGGTATCCATTACAAGTGAGTTCGGAAGAGTTGGCACCTTGTTCCAACGGTGCACATCCATAAATATGCCAAGTCTCCATTCGTTTCGCCGTTTCGTTGAAAACTTCTCTAATTGAGTGATAACACGCCGCACTGACATCCTTAATACACGTATCGGCGCGATCACAGTGTTTTCCCTCGTTGCAGTAGCATAAGTTTGCTGGAGTTATATTCGTTGTGTCGATTCCACGATGACGATTGTATGGCGGGTTTATTGCTCGCAGTCTCGCTTGCAGTTCATATATGTCAATGTTCGCTAAACCAGAAAAATTAAAAACAGCATCGCCAGTTTTCAAAATACAACATATAATCTTCGCACTGTGGGGAGAGGAGAGACAACCGACCCCCGACCTCTTTCTTGTTTGCTACATATTTAGTAGAAATCACATAAAGCGTGCATTCATCTTAGAGACTAACTAAACTGTTTTTGTCTTGTTACGAAGTCGTGGGGATGGTGCCTATGTTTGTAAGTAGGGGCCTAAAGAAGTTACTCTGACCCTGCGGGAAGTCAAAGCAAGCCGAGAACTCGATGAATGCAGTGTCGAGACCTACAGACGTGTCACATTAAAATTGCATATATCATAAGGACTACAAGATCGCGATGCTTACAACAAATCCTCACCCGGCAATCCGTCGATCCCGACATTGTCATCGCTTCTGCTCTCTTTCTCTCGTAGTCCAAAACCGGTTGTCGATTCAAAGATCGAGAGAATAATTAATAAGAACAGAAATAATGATATCATTTCACGGTGTTCATTCTGTAACATCGATAATGAGTCGAATCAATAGCTCGGATTGTGACGATAGGATAGGTGGCCTTGTCCGAGCGTCAGTCGCTATAACGATGTTTTGACTCCGCAAAGGCGCGACATTTAGGAGCCATTTTACGACCGACCTCTTTCAACACGGTTGAGGTATTCAAAATCAGAATGACATCGCACATCGGTAATTCCGAAATTCCCTTTTCCATTTCTACTAATTTATTATCACATAGTGCACATGCAGCGATATCACAGTCAAATAGTGGATTGTACTGTACAATTTGTATTTCTACAAAACGGTCAGTTAATGGATTCTTGTATACTCGCGAGTTCTCTCAATCTAAATTGATAAATAAAGTAATGTCAAAGCGTCACAATCTTACGAGCTTCCAAAATTAATATGAATTACAAGAAAGATCAAGCCTAGAAGAATGCAAAGGGATCCAACAACCATATAAGTTATGCCAAGAAATGAATTCTTTCCACCGGCCCAACTCGTCGTGCTTAAGATAAAGTGCTTTTTACCGTTAAACGCATCAACAGGATAGTTGTCTTCCACTTGCAGGAAATAATTGCCCGCTGGAAGCTTTTTTTCGAACAACCTTTCGCCGGTTGTTCTATCAAGTATCCTATAAAGTTTGCGGAAATCGGGCAACGCAGCTGTTCTCATCCAGACAATAAGTTCGGAGTTCAGGAACCCGTTGTTATCTGGATAATCAGAAAGTTCCCATACGTTCTTCAGCCAATTGCGTGGTTTCACCGTATTCTAAAATACATGCAATTAGCTGAATGATTATCATGCTACAAAATAAAAAAAACAGAGCTAACGTAGATAGAATGATGAGATGGTGGGGTAGATTTAGACATGGTTCAGGCATGGTTCAAAGGTGAGATGGCGAGGTGAGATCGCAATGTGGGGAGAGGAGTCTAAACATCTCTTCAAGTGACTTGAGGATGTTCGCCACCCAGTCCACCTCTCTTCTGCCAAAAGTGTTGCCACTATGATTATCTCACCTAGCCATCACCTTTTTCCGCCTCCAAGCACTGTCATGCACCATGTTTACCTTTACCCCCCAAAAGTGCTATAAACTAACCTTAAAACTTTCTCTTGATGCAATTCCATTCGGATTCTTAAATTTCACATCCCTATCAATTTCCCACACCACACCCTTATATGTCCACGGAACTGGAACGCTCTGTCCTGAGTTCGGATGCTGATAATATAAATTGAATGTGTCTAAAATATGATGTGAATACACTGCTGCACTGTTGTAAACTAGTTTACCATTGAACATGGAGTTTGCAATCGCTCCACAGGGTGCATATACAAGTTCATTACCAGAACTATCCTTTACACGGTCGTAGGGAGAACAGTCAGCAACTGCATTCAAATCTCCCAAAAGTTGCTTATCACTCCTACTCTTGAGATAACGCCTATGATTTTGGAAGTAGTTTTCCAAGCGATAATAAAAATACACATCGCCCTAAAGAATAAATTGCAGTAAAGGAGGATTTTAACGGCGCTAAAATACATTGAAGTCCTCTGGCAAGGTGAAGTTTAGCTTACACATATTAGGTTGTGCACCAGGTGGTTTAAAATCGTCCGGATCAGTTTTGATCGTTCTATTGCAAGTATAGACGAAATCATATTCGCTGACTAAATTTCTCTATTAAACCATAAAGCCAACTGAACATCTGGCATACCTCCATTGCTCGCGAGAAAAAGCACAATACCAATTGGAAGAAATACAATTCCAACGGCAAAAATCATTGGAATAACAGTGGATGCATTCAAAATGGGTTGCCATGCCGGTAATTTCTGCTGACGGAGTCGTGATGCTAAAAACAAGCATATGGACTCATAACTCTGCGCTTAACGGTACCTTTTGGCTTATTCTTCTTTGGTTTCTCTGCCTTCGAAGTTGTGCTCGATGAGTTGGGAGGTGACACGCTCGATGGTCCGGCATCGTTTAACTGAGACATTGTCATTCACTTTTCTATCGGGTAGTCACTTTTTTAATTTATCATCTAAAATAATATGAACAATTTAAACCAATGCAAAACGATAAATGCTATTGAATGAACGAGCACGTCATGCGATCATTTCGATTGATTCATATAAGTAAACAAATGACGCTGCCTCTCGCCGATCAAGAACAGCGGTGAAACAGATTTCAATAAACGCACCGTACAAATGAACAGGTAAACAGGCAAATATCAAATCAAATATATAGATGTGTAGAGATACAGGCAATGAGAAATAATATGGCTACCAGAAAAATAAACCTTTTAATCTTCAATAATAATCATCGAATCAATCAAACTTTCCTATTCCTAACGTTTTCTCGAATTTTTCTAATTCTTTCACGACAAGGTCGTCAGCGTCATCTTGAACTTCTACGACATCCTGAACTTCTGGAACATAAAACTGCAACATATTCTTTATTCCTGACTTCAAGGTTATCGACGAGCTGGGACAACCTGTGCACGATCCCTGAAAAAGATCCAGAATAATCGAATAATCAGAAATTTAAGTACCTTCAGCTTGAGCTTCACAATACCGTCGTCAAATCCCAAATATGTGATGTCCCCACCATCTTCTTGAACCATAGGGCGCACTCGTGACTCAAGAAGCTCCTTGATCATCGCAACGACATCGCAATCGTCAGGTAGTATAGCTGAATAATACAACAGTAGTTACATAACAGAGAAGTCCGCACATTACTTGTATCGGAAGGAGCTTGTTCACCCAAAGAAAAATCATTCAGTATGGGTTTCCCAGTCTGCAAAAAGTCCATAATAGCGGCAAAAATATCTGGCTTCATAACAGCCCAGTCCGTATCTTCTGATTGCTTGGTAATTGTGATGAAATCGTCACCGAAGAAAACGCTCTTCACACCATCAACGCGGAACAGTTGGAGAGCAAGGGGACTCTGCTTCGCTTGTGAAACAGAACTGAAATCATACGTCGATGATCCGTCGCTCAAAATTTGCTGTCCGGGAAGAAACTTGAGCGTCATTGGATTCGGAGTATCCTGGACTTGAATAAATATCGAACGACCTAAACAATGACATCACTCGTTAATCTGCAAACAACGCAATGACTCACTAAACGTGGGCTGTGCTGATCGGTGCAGACTCAGCGTCGAACGTAACACACGAAATAAGCTTCTACTGTTCAGCATTATGACAGCTACCTGAAGAAAGAATTAATAGTGAAAATAGAGCAACAACTAAATATATCACGCGATGCAACAATAAAATTAAAAAAAGGATCAAAATCTGATCCAACACTGTTACTTCACATCGTTATTAATATCCCACACATTGTGATCGTGAAATATCTTATTGTTAGACGTGTTGTGTTGAGCGAGGCTCGTCAAAAGCGAATCAATAGCGCGCCTACCAGGTGGAGTCAAAACATCGTTATAGCGACGCTCGGAGAAAGATTACAGAGTGAAATAGTTTAACAGTCTAAAAAATTGTAATAGCTACCGAATTTCAATAAATATGAAAGAAACGGACAGAGTTCATTCAAATAACAAAACTGACGGGTGCGGCAAAGAAAAGTTTGTACAGTGAAATGTTAAACGATTCAGCAACGAATCTGCAGTAAAATAGCAAAATCAAAGATCGAATTGGAGGTCAAAATTTATTCGCATCTCAGCATTAACAAACCCCATGAAATGTTTCATATGAAACTGCCCGAATGAAGCTGTGGTATGGGGAGATCCCATCGATAGGGTAGCGCGTGGGATTGGTAATCTTGAGAAATGTTGAGCTGTTCATGAGTATTCGAATGAATCTACGTTTGAAGCGTTTCATTGCGTGGCGTTGGCGTTGATAGCCATATAAAAACGTAATACAAAATTAACCAATTTTGAACAATATTCGATGCAGAAACTGTAAGAATCACAAGTATGGCAATAACTAGTGTTTTTAGAGGTGGAATACTGTTTTGCAATGCTTGAATAAGGTAAAACTTAAAAATGACATTATAGAAAAAAAGAGTCTATCAACCTCATCAGCTTGAAAAGTCGTCACAAACAGCCGTACCGATTGCCACCATCGCTCGCAGCGCGGGAGAAGGCATATCTGTTCGAAACCAAAACAACCCAGACGGACAGCCATGAGCTTTTACGGGTGAAAGAACGCAATCAAAATTCAACTGAACATCAACTAGCAATTCAAAATTTCGAGTTCGTTGCCCAGAATTTGATTGTTTCCGTGAACTGCTTGTCCGAAGTATCAGGGTCGTAGTAATTAACTCCTGACGTTGTTTGCTGCGACTGCATCACTACCTGCTGAAATAGGATTGTTTAACGCATAATGTACGAAATAAATGACCGCACACATGGAAATCAGCATAAAAAATTCGCTGCAAACATTCTCAAAATTTGGTGCAAAAAAATGATTTGAATTTTACCTTAATTATTGTGCACGATGATACCACATATCAGCGACTGAAATTCGGGAGCTCCAAAATAAGTTCCCACTATCATTTGATGCTTTTTAAATCTGTTTTCTTATTAAAATTAAAATATTGATTAAAATGGGAGTTACGCGACAAATCGCTCGATTTTTTTTAAGATTGTACGAGTTGTTTTGCTGAATTACTTTTCTTTTCATAAAACATAAATTGGCTCTTGTGCAAGTTTTTTAAAAG
>KI646543.1:18426-29079 GCA_000505645.1 Steinernema monticolum
TTATCACCCATTTGTAACCTCCAGAGGGCGAACTCACAGCCGATGCACTCACAGTCGAAGTGCCCAAACATCGAGTTTTGTCAAGCATTATCCGTATCTATCTTCTACTCGTGCGGCTTCGTAGAAGTGTGGGCGATGTTATTCTCTCGCTGTCCGACAGACAAATGCACGTATGTGGAGAGGATCTAAACCAAGAAATCAGGCTCAAATTTGGCTCATCTCGAACAACTAGACGCGAGATACTGTAGGAAGTTCACCTTAGAAGTCGGTAAAATCCCGAACAATGATTAAGTAACATAATTTCTGGTTTGCCCCGTAGCGGAAATGCATTTTACGTCCTCGAATTCCCATGCCTCCGTTTGGATTCAAAGAAAGTCCTCCATTTGTTAAACGCAACAATTCTCTTGCAACAAGTCGAATTCGAAATCTGCATCCTCGTGCTCTTTTTAGGTCTTGCAACGAGTAGCGTGGTCACTTGAAATGCTTACTCAAAATGGTGACTCTTACAGTACCATTTTGAGTAAGCTGCAAAAGCAGTCAAAGGTTGTCGCGACTAACTTCACTACAACGCTCATAAAAAAAATGATAAACATGTATATATACATGATATACACACATATATATACATACATATGTATGCATATACAGTACATGTATCCAGCAGGTTTTGCTGAACGGAAATGTATTTTCCGAGTTGATTCGTTCAAATGGATCATTGTGTTGACAACTAATGTGGATGATGAGAAAGAAATTGTTTACTCTCTCTTTTGTATTTAGAATTGTTAATAAAACACTTTCAACGAAGATCAGTAGACTTGTAAAATGAAAAGCCACAACACCAAGGAACAACTACGTCGAAATGTGAGATGGGTCTATTGCGATCACTCGGACGGTACAGTTTGCACACATGACGTGTTGGAAAAATTCAGAAATGGGGAAACAGAGTTGCTGTCAAGAAATACAAAAAAAAAACAACAATACACTTCAATCAAAATGAGAAACAACGTAACCCGGTATGAAAGATTGGTAGCACATGAAAAGGATGTGTACAAAATTGGACGTGTCAGAGATTGCATTTAAGATCAATATGGTTTAAAAATATTTATGCACAAATAGAGTATACTTGGGAGATGTTGTTGTGCTATGGCTTACTGGGTTTTACCAAATGTTTCGTGATCCACTGGACGATCCGTTGCTCCATAACTGATTCTGCTGTGGCTGATGACTGTTGGACGAGTTTGTCGACCAACTAAACACAATTGAAATTGAAACACTTGAATACGCACTTTCAACTTACTTGGTATACATTGAGTTAGCTGGGCGTGTGGAGGACGATCCTGCTCCATATTGAGAAGGCATGTCGATAACGCCGGACTGTCTGGGGTTTTCAGTGGGCTGAGCCATGTAATATGGAGAATTCATCCCATAACCTTGACTTTGAGATGTAGAACGCATGTTTGTGCTATTCATCATCTCGCCGATGCTTCCGAAGTTCTGGTGAACGCCGTTTCCGGCACGTAATGACTGTGCTTGAGCTTGTGAGGGAGTGCGGAACTGACGATTGCCTTGTGGAGTCATCTTAACAGAAAACGGTATAAAAGTTTTACTCCCAATGGTTTGTACCTGTTGTTGATGGTTGAAATAAGACATCGATCGGTCACCGGAGTAAGAATCAAATGGATCATGGGCAGTTTGCATGCTGCTTGCTTGTTGTTGTTGCTGCTGCTGCTGCTGTTGGGAATGATGAGAATACCCTGATGACTCATAAACATTCGGGTACATTGCACGACGGAGGTCGAGAGACTGATTCATTCGCTGTTGAGTGATATTCTGCTGCTGTTGAGCATATGCTGATTGATACACATCGTTGCGAGCCTTCTGCTGACTCATGTCGTAGCTATCGCCCATCTAAACAAAACAAATGAAGACCCTTTATTGGTTGTGTTAACCTACAGAACGCATCATATCAGAAGACATTCCCTGCCGATTCAAGTTATGTTCATAGCTTGAAGCTCCAAATCCACCAGAGTTGTATTTACTGTTGTTGGAACTAGCACCGGGCATAAGAGTGTCCCATGATGATTGTGATTGTGGCTGACGACTTGGCATTGCCGATCTACTAGATGTGCCCCATTCTTGTGACGGAGTCATGTTATTTCCATCACTCCATGGAGTGAAGTCAGTACTTTGGCCGGTGTACGAAGAACGGTTAAAAGCGTAATTTCTTTCTTGCTGGAGCTGTTGATCTTGTGAACTTGTCTTGTTGAATTGATTGCTCGACGACGTTGCGGACGCGCCGCTGCCATTCATCCAAACAGCTGCCACGGGGTCAACAAGACCTCCATTGCCCAAACGATTGGTCAGATTGGGGCTAACATCATGGTTCCGATCGCTGCCCCATATATCACAGAGTTTCGATTCCGGGGCAAATAAATTTGCAGCCAGCTCGTTTTCATCCTTGTTCGACGCTCCATTGAACGCTTTCGACATTGACATCGATGTAAATCGCGGCAAAAGATCGCTGAGGTCACTGTCGGCATGTCCGTACACAGAGTCAAGTCGGGGAGCATGTATAGAGGGAACTTCCTGAGGCGCAGGAGACATATTACGTGCAAATTGATGGTGCTCGACATTGAAGACTGGTGCAGCAGCACTAATTGGCGACACAATTTTCAAAACGCTCGCAGGGAACCTGTAAGAAAGAGTTGATGATTATGGTGCTCAATATTAAAATGCTTACTGTTCGCCATTTGCAACTGGAGTAGCTGTGTTTGATGTACGTTCGCTTCCCGGAGCCTTACGTTTGCTGAAGTCTTCCGGTGATGGGCCACGCAAAATGTCGACCTTCACGTCATCAATATGCGGCGAAGGACATCCCAAGGAGCCACTTGCGACGGATGGAGCAACGGGTGATACAGGACGGGCAGAAGGCGTCGGAACGGAAGCACACGTAGTTGTAGGAGCGGAAAAGTACTCAGCTGCAGCTGAAGTCTTCTGGGTGGTAGCGAGTACTTCAGGCACATCATCTTTTTGAAGTCCTTGCCGAATTGCCGCACGCTGCTCCCATACATTCGAGTTAGCAGACTGATGCGGCTTTGAATCAGCAAGATTCTGATCTAAGATCGAATCACAGATACTGTTAGCCTTTGAGGAAGGACTCGATGAGCGCTTATTCAATACTTTGTTAACAATTTGATTGATACCCATATCGGCCTCTTTCAGCAGAACTTCGATCATCGCAACCGCATTTCTAAAAGGGAAATATAAACTTTGAAATACTTGCATGAAACATACTTGACAGCCTCAGTATTTCCCTTTATGGTGATGTTACGGGGGCCTTGATTACGACTGCTTGACTGTTTTTCAACTTCAATATTAGCGTTGGTAGCTTCACGGATGGCATTGATGTTGACACCACCGCGTCCAATGACTCGAGCAATATGGCTGGAAGCCAGATTCATGACCTGTTGACGGCGTTTGCTAGATTCAATGTTGTTCCAAACGCCACCGTCATCGCTCAAGTCGCCCTTTGTAGCAGATGAGCCTTTACCAGTTTTTGTCAGGGGTACGGGCTTCTTCTTGAGTCCACCGGCTTTGCACCATTCACTATCGCTTTCAGCAGACCTTGCTGCAACCATTCCATTCTTCGCATTCGCGGCAGCAACGCTTGCAGCTAATTTAGCCGCCTCACGTCGATTAGATCGACGAGTGCGTGCTGTGCCATTGTTCATAGATGGCTCGACAAGTCTGTCTTTTTTCTCAATACAGACTGTAGCAACTTCAGTCCAGTCATCGATTTTCTCAAACTGTTCGTATTCCTCTTCCACATCAGAACACGGTGGAGTTTCTTCTTTTTCTGGAACTTCTTCAGCTTTCGCAGCCGCTTCCCTTGCTAGTTGTTCTCGCAAAGCCTCCTCTTCTCGTTGGAGACGAATCTTCTCGGCCTGTTTCCTCTTAGCCTCCTCTTTTGCCTTTCGCTTTGCTTCAGCTTCAGCAGCGGCGGCCAACTCCTTCAATCGAGCTGCCTCCTGTTCTTCCGCTCTAAATGAAAACAGATGTGAACGTTTCCAATAATAACATGTGTACTTACTTCTTTGCCATACGCTTCGCACGTTTTTCCTCGTTCTTCAGTTGTTTTGATCGCTTACGTGACGCAGCTTGTTCTTGTTCCTCGGCGAGTTGATTCAAGAGACTTTCCGCGGCAGCCATGGCTTGAGCAGCTTGCTTATCCTTTGCTGTCAATATGACAGACAGACACTGGCGACATTTTTCTTCCAATTCCTTATCCTTCTCGGGAAACGTTTGTAAGAAACGATGGCATTCGCTATCGCCCGGGAATTGCTGAACATTCTTGACCAAATAACGAATTATCTGAAAACATCAATAAAAAGTTAAACAGATCCATTTATGTATACCCTCTTTACATACCTTCAAGTGTCCTTTGCGGAATGCTGTCATTAGAGGCGATGTTTTGCGAGAATCTTGCAAGTCAACGTCGGCCCGGTGACAAATAAGGGTTTTCAGAGTTTCCAGATGTCCACCATTACATGCAAGCCACACAGCGGTGCATCCCTTCTTGTTACGAGCGTTGATGTTGGCTCCATGTCGAATGAGAAGATCAACAAATTGGAAATGGCCCTTGTCAGCGGCGATAGTGAGGGCTGTATCACGGCTGGAAGGGACAGGAGAGGCGTTCGGATCAGCTCCGTGTTCTAGAAGAAGTTTTCCTACAGCGCTGTATCCTCCGTTGGCTGCTTCCATAAGAGGGGTCAGTCCAGTCTTCGCGCGATGTTCGACATTTGCATTGAACTTGAGAAGAAGACGTACCACCTCCACACGACCTTGAAAACATGCGAGTGTCAACGCGGTATTCCGATTTGTTTCAATATGAGCATTAATATCGGATCCTCGCTCCAAGAGAAGCTTCGTCGCCGCTTCATGTCCGTTCATTGCAGCCAGCATCAGCGGGGAAATGCAGAGTTTCGAACCCGTTCGAGAATTAATTTCAGCTCCCGCATTCAGGAGAAGTTGAATAATATCAATGTATCCACCAGAGGCAGCCAGTGAAAGCGGTGTATAATCGCTGACATTTCGGTGTTCTTTGTTCGCATTTGCCTTCAAGAGGGTTTCGACAACCTAAAGCGATATACTGAGTTGAGTACGCACCAAAATTGGTATCTGATTTACCTCTTTGCGGCCTCCAGAACAAGCTAACGATAGCGCAGTGTCCTTGGTCCTTTCGGAAACTGCATCGACCAAACATGAAGCCTCAAGCAAATGCTTAACACACTCTACATGTCCTCCAGTAGCAGCCAACACAAGAGGCGTGAATCCTTTCTTGTCTCGATGTTCGACATCGGCACCTTTGCGGATGAGAAGATCCACCAGATCAGTGTATCCACCGGCGCATGCGAGAGTCAAAGCGGTATCGTGATTTGATTCCGTTTGGATGTCAATAATGTCGACCACGTCCGAAGTGTTTCGTCTCTTTTCTTGTGCTTTCTGTGAAGCCATCTGAAGCTCCTTAAGCTTCTGCATATCTTTGGTGTTCTTAACCGTGCGTTTTCCCTTGTTTTTCTGTGCTTCTTTAGGACAGGGACCAGTCGTTGCTGTAATGGAAATTGAAGCAGTGGGTAACTTCCCTTTTCCAGCAGTTGTAAAGGTATGCGTATGCTTTTTGACTGAAAAACCAAAAAAGCGGTCAAAACAACATTTACAAGCGGAAAACTGACCTTCTTGCGGATGGTTACAGGCGGCATTATTTCGAGAAAGAGTGACAGTTCCCGAAGAAGTGACCGGGTCGAAGCCGCAAGCCGACACTGCAGCAGCCAAAGCAGGCGGTGGGGCTACGGTGCCCAATTGGAACATTTCACGAATATCTTTGGTTGTGAATTGCGCTAAGACGAGGTTAAAATAAGTATGAGGAAAAAAACGAGGAAATCTTACAGCCATGAGCGAGGATAGACTTTTCCGATGAGAGAGGAGGCATGGCTACGTTCGAAGCCTTCGTGGGACCGGACGTTACGTGCGCACAGTGAATCTCAGTGTCCTAAACAGACCGATCAATTAGATTTACAGTCGGTTTATATGATATAAATACCTTTGACGAAGCAGACGATTTGCGCTTCGTTCCAGATCGAGAAGCGGATTTCGTTCGCGGAGGGTCAGAAGCGTGTCCATGAGCGTGAGCGTGTGCGTGTGCATGAGCATGCGCGTGGTCGTGGCAAGAAGTGTCCGTCGATCCATCGAATGGTTTTTCCAATGCTTTAGAGCCTATTTTTAACATGGGCAATAATACGCAAAACTATATACCTTCTACTAGACCCTGGGGGATATTCCGCATGTTGGAGCTAACCGCATCCGTGAACTGTTTAACCTGCTCATCCGTAAAAGTATCCCGTCCGCGCGTCATTAGAGATCGCTTAAAATGCATTATAAGTATAACCATAATTAGAGAGTGGTGAACTTACTCCTGCAGCAATGGCGGCTTGCACATGGTGATAATTCTGTAGATCAGTATACGACGCCGGGGATAGAGGCAAATGAGTCGGATCTTCGGGTAGACCGCTTCCGCAACCATGGAAGGGGCACTCGCGATGTCCACCCTGGGACTTGTTCTTCTGTCTCTGTCGTGCAGCCTGAAATCGCAAAACAAAATAGTAGAAGAGATGGATGTATGTGTTTATCATACCCTGTGAGCTGCGGAAGATCGGGGATGATTGTAATGCTGACACGTTCCAATACCAGCAGGATGGCCGGGAAGTGCGTGCATCTGACTGCATGCGGGACCATGAGGAAGCTTCTGCATAGCGCTGTCGCCATGGTGGGAGCAGGAGGATGGCGTGGTCACGGTTGTAGCGCTTCTGTTCGCAGTAGAGGTGGTTGACGCATTTCCGGTATTGATAGGTGTACTCGGCGATGGCGATGCCTTGTTCGTAGATTGATGTTTCGCGTGATGTTGCAATAGGAGTTGAACACAGTCAGTATGACCATGACGGGCGGCTTCCAGCACACAGGTGACAGAATCGCGGAGCAATCTGCTGGAGTCAGCGCCGGATTCAAGGAGAAGAGCAACGATATCGGGATAGCCATGCAAAGCAGCATATGATAGTGCCGTGCCTTCTTTGTTAGCCATCTCGACGTTGACATTAGCTCCACGTTCCAGCAAGAATCTAACAAGGTGAAGATGGCCCAATCGAGACGAGACCATCATCGGGGATCTTCCTTCTTTATTCAAATAATCCTGCAATATATTTTTTTTGTTTAAATTTAAATAAAACGCTTAGTTCACCATGTTTACACCGGTTGAAGCCAACACCTCCGCAATTGACTGGTGGTTCATTTCGATTGAAGATGCAAACGATTCGTTAAGAGCTTCGTTAACTTCCTGAAGTGACAATTTACTAATAAATCATAAATTTAAGTCGCTTCCTACCTTTGTATGACTCGCGCGAAGTTCCAACAATTTTTGGACCAAAAATTCAACAACATCCTTATGTCCCTCTTGTGTAGCTTCGTACAAAGCTGATGGCGATCCGAGAAATATGTCCGCGCCGTTGTCCAGAAGCAGCTCAACGATAGGTAGAGATCCATGAGCGGCGGCAAGGGTCAGAGCAGTTTCTTGATTCGGCGTCATCGCGTCGAGCGTAACACCAGCGGCGAGGAGGAGCTTAACCAATTCCAGATGACCTTCACGGCTGCTCTCCATCAGCGGCGTGTACTGGTCGTCGTTGATGAGTTCTATATCGGCGTTTTTCGAGATGAGTAACTGCACCAGCTCAGCATGACCACTTCCGGCAGCCATACTCAACGGCGAATCGAAAGTTTCCGTCTTCATGTTCACCGGCGAACCGTGCTCCAGCAAAATTTTCGCAATCTCATAATGTCCGTCAATCGACGTCTCCGTCAAGGCAATGTACAGTTCCTGTTTGCTTGGGATGTACTGTGTGAGAAGGTATTGTACAATTTCAATAAATCCCTTGTACGCGGCCAGAGTCAAAGCGGTCTCTTTCTCGCCTTCCGTGAGGTGCAGGATCTTGCCCTGGCCGTAGTGCTCGTTGTACACGTTCTCCGCAAGGTATTTCACGATATCCATGTGACCTAACAAAGGAACGCAGTTGAATAACGCAGAAAATAAATTGATTGATCCTACCTGCACAAGCAGCCTCCATCAAGCAGTCATGACCGTTTTGGTTTCTCTTGAACGCGTCGGTGTCTTTCATAGAAAGTAAAGATTTCACAATCTAAATTTCAATAATAACAATTAAAACAGCCACAACATGTAAATAATCTTACATCCATTTTTCCGATGGCACAAGCAAAAATTAGAGGTGTATTTCCCTGTTCGGTGGTAGCGTTGACGTCGGCCCCGTGAGAAAGGAGAATCCTTACAGCGGATATCTGACCAGCTGCGCAGGCTTCTAATAACGGCGAGGAATAGCGGCAAGTGCCGAACTCGGTATTACCCAGTTTCACCAAGTGTTCAAGCAACTTATCATACTGAAATGCTCAGAAAATAAATATCAGAAATACGAGAAAAGGTGCACATACCGCCATAACTGCCGCAAACCTCAGAAGATAGTCCTGGTTCATCATACCCGCTTCTTCGTCTTCGATACTGTGCAACAAGGAGTTAGTGTCAATGTCGGATTCGTCATCGTCGTCCAGGTCGTCGTCATCGCATTCGTCGTCGCCGAGCCGATCGTATTCGTCGTCCAGAGGCAGGGGATCCATAAGATTGTGCGCAACCATTTCGTCAGTCAGAGTTATCGGTGAAGTCAATGAGCTTTTGTAAACATTTTTATTGTCTTCGGGCTTTGAACACGTCGATGTTGAGTCTGTTTCGCTGCAGGCTTGCGTTGAAGTCTCATGCGAGGCGGCGGTCATCAAAATCTCCAGCTGATGCGTGGGGGGATTTCGGTGGAGGGAGGTGGAAACAGCAGCTAATGAAGCGGCTGCGATGTCGTTTTCGACGTTTTCCGTGATGGTCGTTTTAGGTAATTGACCGCTTCCCATTAATTCGCTCATTTTTTCGCGAATTTGAGAAACCATCTCGGAGCAATCGTCAAAAATGCCGAATTTGAAAAGCATCGTAACAAGCTGCAGTATGCAGAAATAATGAATAAATAAAAATTGCTAACAAAACTTACATGTGGACCATATGGACCGAGGGGCTCGTCCTTGCCGTACTTCTCCAAGTAGCGATCTTCCAACATTTGCAGCGGACGCGAAGATTCCTTCACGGGGGGAGGAGGCGAGTTGGGCGATTCGAATTCGAGGAAGTTGCTCACCGAGAGCGCGGCCGTGATGCCCACCCTGTACAACATGTTCTGAAGATACGATTTGTCGGCATGTGATAATGTGGAGAGGACAGGAAGAAGATGCCGGTAGGGCTCCAGGCTGCGGTCGAGCTTCCGGAGTTCCAAACTATCAATGTAGTCATCGCAGATCTCGTCTTCAATGCAATCGTCGACGTAGCTGTCTTCGCTGAGGCTCTCATCATCGGAGTCGTCGGTTGATCTGGCGCCCATCAAACTGTTTCGGCTTGATGAACACTGATTCTATAAACAAACACAAGCGACGTGAAGAAAAGGCTAAACAAGCGAGCAACGCACCTTTTCCGAATATGTGTGATCTTCTTCTTCAGCCATCGATGCGGTTACAACCAAAATGTTTGTAAATCGCCGACAAGCTAAAAAGAACAAAATGAATATTTTATTTCACTGCAATAATCAGGGAATGACATGCGCGACCGAACGACGTAATAACACAATTTTCTTCTGTCCGTTCTGAGGAGGTGATTGTCGGCGTTAATTAATCGATTATGGAAAAGATTGTTTGCCGCGCTCAAGCTTGCCGTTTCCCAGAAATACAAAAGTTGGAAAAACTCTTTTTCTCTAGAACTTCTCTCTCTCTCGCTCTTCGCATTAAGATTTGTGCGTAAACGATCGGACCAACGAGTGCCCCCCGACACATGAATCAACAGCCCTACTTCACCGTATAACAATTTTCATATATCCCACACCCAGCTTTTTGCTGCCACTACAAAGCGAGAGTGACTTCTACAGGTGTCGTTAGGCACACGGACTCTGCTTCCTGAGTTCGCTTCCGAACAGTGTGGCGCTGTCGACGTCGAAAAATAGGCGCAAGAATGGAGGAGAGCACAAAGCAGTGGTAACCGCGCTAGCGGGGGAGAAGAGAGTAGGGGGAGGGGGCGCTGTTTTGGCAAGCGGCCACTGAGAGAGCACCGTAGTGCCTCCGCAAGAATTCTGTTTGGGAGGCTAGCCAAGAGATGGGCATTCGACCTCAGAGAGATAATATAGTTTTGCTCGCGCGCGTACTCCTCTACTCATCTCAAACTCACACTCCACGCCTATTGTGAAAACAAATTTTTAGAATTTTTGACACGGATTAACGACTTATTTTTAATCTTATCTGCTCGCCACGTTTGCTTCCATAGCCACGCGACTCCCCTACTACCTACTAAGGAGCTCTTTTTCGCGCGGAGGCCTATTCCTTCTGTAGGTTCTCGACACGTTCGTGTCTTCTTCGTTAAGGTGCAGACTTGGAGGAAGTGAATACATATTACTGAAATATTTATTGTGTTCGCAGGCTTTTTCCTGAAATGTACACTTCCAAAGACGGGTTTCTTAA
>KI646581.1:0-12839 GCA_000505645.1 Steinernema monticolum
TAAAATTCCTATTTAATACTCATTTTTAGAAGGCATCGTATCCGTCAAGCATGCATCGCTCTACTGGGAGAAAGGCGCTAAGATGACCCTACGCGACATAAATATGTCGGTCAAAACCGGCGAACTCGTCGCAGTGGTCGGAGAAGTCGGATGTGGAAAAAGTTCTCTCATTGCCGCGCTTCTCGGTGAAATGACGAAAGAAACCGGAAGTGTCAACGTTGCAGGCAGTGTCGCATACGTGCCCCAGCAAGCTTGGATCCAGAACGCAACTGTGAAGGACAATATTCTCTTTGGAACGTCTTCAGATGAAAAGTACTACGCTCAAGTTATCGAATCGTGCGCTCTGAAGCCTGATTTGGAGATGTTAGCTGCTGGAGATTCGACCGAAATTGGCGAAAGGGTAAGGACAATATTCTGAATCGTTTTACGAGTATTTTGCTGTTTAGGGTATCAATCTCAGCGGAGGACAGAAGCAAAGAGTTAGTTTAGCTCGTGCTGTGTATTCTCAAAGAGATATTTACCTTCTTGACGATCCTCTCTCGGCTGTCGATGCTCATGTAGGAAAGCACCTCTTTGAAAATGTGATCTCATCGCAAACCGGTCTCCTGAAGGGAAAAACTAGGATTCTTGTTACCCACGGAATACATTTCTTGAAGAACTGCGATTGCGTTATTGTTCTCAAGGGTGAGAATCCTTTCTGCGCTCGTAATTATGAAATTCGGACAATTTGAGATGGCCAAATCAGTGAGCAGGGAACCTATCAAGAACTGATCGCTTCTCGTGGTGCGTTTGCCGAATTTTTAGAGGAATTTTTAAACAAAGTGATCGAGAGAAGACGGACTACTTCTGAAATCTCTGTCGACGAGGACGAAGAAGAACTCAAGGAGGTGCTTGCTGACCTGGGATCCTTCGCTCCAACCGTCAAGAAGCGTCTTGAATCCCAGTTGAGCGAGATCAGTCGTGTCAGTGATGAACATAAGACCATTCCGCATGCAGTTGAAGAAGCTGAATCTTCAGATAATGATGGACAATTAATTGAAGAGGAATCGTTGGAAACTGGACAGGTAGTGTATTTTTAACGTGTAATTAGAGGTTTTCTTCTTGTATAGGTCAGTAAAACCGTCTACATTGGCTACTTCCAAGCTGCTGGCGCTAAACTCGGTGTTATGTTCTTCCTCACTTTCATCATTTGTGGAATCTTCCGTTTCGAGAACAACATCTGGCTCGCCACCTGGACTGACCGTACAGCTTTGACCGTCCAAAACGGATCTCATGTTAAGGATGTCGCTAGTGATTTGGGAATTTACATTGGACTCGCGGGTGGAGAAGGTAGGGGATACACTCTGTAGCGGAGAGTAAAATTCCTGTTTTTAGCATTATTCTACTGTATCAGGACTGTGATTTTCGCTATGGGAACCCTCAGTGCTAGCAAATCGTTGCACGATGTTCTTTTGAAGAACGTTCTTCGTCTTCCGATGTCCTTCTTTGATACTACTCCTCTTGGAAGAATCCTGAATCGTTTTGGAAAGGTAATCCGTCCTTATCTTACCGATATTACCAGTACTTCTAGGATATCGAAGTCGCTGACGACAATCTTCCAATTTTCCTTGACGAGTCGTGTTTCTCGTTGTACGAGACAGTATTGTCCCTGCTTCTTGTCGCTCGAGGATCTTTCTACGCGATTCCGTTGATTATTCTGATTCTTGTTCTCAACAAAGTCTTTGTCGTATGTTTCTCCGTTCACAAGTGCCTCGACCTAATTGCCTATTTTTGTGCAGACTTACTATATTCGCTCATCTCGCCAGCTCCGTCGTCTTGAATCCATTACCCGATCGCCCATTTATTCGCAATTCCAAGAATCCCTTCAGGGAGCGGTTTCCATTCGTGCTTACGGATGTCGCGATCGATTCCTCGAGGAATCACAGAAGCGCACCGACTTGAACAAATCTACTTTCTACTATAACGCTATGTTCAACCAGTACGCATTGAATTTTGATTGTTTTTAGCTAATTTTCGGCTTTAGATGGCTCGTTGTTCGTCTCGAATTCCTGGGTGCTATATTGACGTTGTTGGCTGCTCTGGTAGCTGTGTTCTTCCGCGGAAGTTCCACGATTTCCGCCGGTATTATCGGTCTCGCTGTTACGCATTCCCTGAATGTAGGCTACTGTAATATGCTACCGTAATTAATTGAATATCATCTTTAGATCAGTCGCATGCTTGCCTGGACGATGAGAATGATGTCTGGCTTGGAGAACGACATTGTTTCAGTCGAAAGAATCGGTGAATATTCTCGTTTGCCCACTGAAGCTGCCGCTGAATCCGAAGAAGGACAGAAACCTCCACGTGACTGGCCCCAAGCGGGCGCTATTGAACTGGACAATCTTTCCATCAGATATCGTGAAGGGTTGGACCTGGTATTGAAGGGAGTCAACGCGAAAATCGCTGCTGGAGAGAAAATCGGAATTGTGGGAAGAACTGGCGCTGGAAAGAGTTCTCTGACTCTCGCTTTATTCCGCATCGTTGAAGCGGATTCTGGACGGATTCTGATTGATGGAAAGGATATCTACGATATGGGATTGAAGGATCTTCGCTCGAAGCTTACCATCGTTCCCCAAGACCCCGTCCTCTTCTCTGGCACTTTCCGCATGAATCTCGATCCCTTCGGTCAGTTCAACGACGCGCGAATCTGGGATGCGTTGCAAGTGGCTTCGCTTCGCGATTTTGTGAAGACTCTTCCTACCGGCCTCAACCACGAAATCGCAGAAGGCGGGGAGAATCTGTCTGTAGGTCAGAGACAGCTCGTCTGTTTGGCTCGCGCAGTTCTCCACCGTACTCGGATTCTTGTGCTCGATGAAGCCGCAGCAGCCCTCGACTTGGAAACCGACGCGTTGATTCAAAAGACGATTCGCGAACACTTCAAGGATTGTACCGTTCTTACTATTGCTCATCGTTTGAATACGGTAATGGACAACGACAGGCTGCTTGTTTTGGATCGTGGAGAGGTGAAGGAGTTCGACAGTCCACAAAAGTTGTTGGCTGATGAGGATTCGCAGTTTTATTCGATGGCTAAGGAGGCCGGACTTGTTTGATTCGTTGTTTTTATTTTGGTTGTTATTTTTTATGATAAAAATTTATATATTCAGTTGGTTCAGAGAAACCTGTCTTCGAAGAACGGCTATGATCATGACAATCGGCCGTTTACGTCACATAATGAGTGGTACTTTGTCATTGTTATTCAATTAGTCTTACATTTAATTAGCAACTAATGAGTCTGACTAATATAACTTTTTTCACCTGTGTTTTGGTATTAATTGAATGACAAAGAACAGTTAATCGTCAGTTCATTTTTTGCTTAAGTGGTAGAATGGAGTACTTCCTGTTCAACAAAGCCGAGTACAATCGCCTCTACCAATGTGACTACATGAATCGGACCGAATGGGAGAAGTACACTTTCCGGAGACCTATTTTAGGCTCTGTATGTCTTGTTATTGGTGTTGTTAACCTTGTAAGGTCTTCATTTGACCGTTGCTTACGGGAAGATGCAATTTTAGGTCTCAAATGCCCTGTGTCTCATAGTGATGAAGCGAGATACCTATTTCAAATATTCGTGTTTCAAACTGATGTTCTTGTTGGGCATTATAGATATCATCGCTTTGACCGTTAACTCACTGTTCACCGGTGTTTTCATGATTATTGGAACCTCATTTTGCCTGCAACCTGATCTACAGTACATTTTAGGGTCCACCCTTGTTGGTAGAAGCACTACTTCTTGATTATACATTAAGCAATTATCGTTTCAGGAGCCTGGTTTGCAGATTGTTCTACCTGCTTCGTCTTAGCTTTTAACCGGTGTCTTGATTTCTGGTCACCTACCATGTCCAGTGCCCTCTTTGGTGGCCGAAGAACTTACTTCTGGTACCTGTTAATCGTATTTTACTTTCTTTTTGCCTTCTTGTTTGCTAAAACGGTTTTCCTAAATTCCGCAGCTGTCCTATGGATTTTCGATCCATATGTCCTTGTTCCGCAAGAATTGGTTCCAGCCAATAGAACAGAGTATAGCGGCAACTATGACTACTGGAATAATTATGTTTTAATTCCTGGCATGCTTGTATTCTACGTAGTGCTTGTAGCTTATATGTGTTTCAAGAGTCAAGGTGCTAAGCAACTCAGGAAGTTTCAATTAAGAGTAGGTCAAGATCCACATATAGCGTATTATTATGTTGAATAGATTCTAATTCAAGCAATAAGCGTTTGTGCACTGGTTTTTATACCGGGATTTCTGTTCATTCTGCGTGAGTTTGTACCTACGCCACCTCCTGTTATCGTCGCAACACTCATAGCATCTGAAATGGGCAATGGTGGAGGAGGCTTAGTGATTTTATGCCTGAATAAGACGATTCGTGATGAAGTCAAAGCGATGCTATGGACAGATCGTAAGAAAAAAAGTTCTGTGGTAGCGAAAAGTCCGAATATGATGTAAAATGTTGATTCGCTTCGATCACTTTAATTAGAAATACTGTCAGCTCGAACAATAAATATTAGATTTCTCCTATTAGATCTTTATTACATTGTACGTGAGGTGCGGTTGATCATTACTCATATGTAACGTGTTTTCCTGTATTCACCCATTAAAATTCAATTATCTACCAATGAGTCTGACTAATAATTATATTTTCTCTTGTTTTGGTTTTAATGAATCGTCAAAGTAACACCTAAAGCCTCACTTCATTTTTTTGCTGAAGCGGCAGAATGGAGTACTACTTGTTCAACAAAGCCGAGTATTATCGTCTCTACCGATGCGACTATATGAATCAGACTGAATGGGAGAAGTACACCTTCCGGAGACCTATTTTAGGCGCTGTGTGTCTTGCCATTGGTGTCGTCAACTTTGTAAGGGCTCCATCACCGTTCCTTACGTAAATATTCAATTTTAGGTTACAAATATCTTGTGTCTCATAGTGATGAAGCGAGATTCCCACTTTAAAAATTCATGTTTTAAGCTGATGTTCTTGTTGGGCATTATAGATATCGCCGCTTTGATCATGAACTCACTGTTTACCGGTGTTTTCATGATTACAGGAACCTCATTTTGCCTACAACCTGATCTACAGTATATCTTAGGATCGACTGCGAATGGTACAAACACCATTTCACGATTGTTTTTCAAGTCATGGTCGTTTCAGGAACCTGGTGTACAGGCTGTCTCGCCTGCTTCATCTTAGCTTTCAACCGTTGTCTTGATTTCTGGTCGCCTAGCATGTCCAGCGCCTTCTTTGGTGGTCGGAAAACGTACTTATGGTACCTGTTAATCTTGATTTACTTCCTTTTTGCCTTCTTCTTGGCTAAAACGGTATTACTGAACCCCGCAGCTATCATTTGGATTTTTGATCCATATATTTTTGTCCCACAAAATGTGAATCGACCCGATAGATTGGAGTATAGAGGCTATTTGAACAACTGGAATAACTACATTCTCATTCCTGGAATGTTTGTTCTCTACACGGGACTGGTCATTTCCGTTTGTTTGAAAAGTAAAGGTGCTAAACAACAATTGAAGTTTCAATTAAGAGTAGGTCAAGATCCACATAATGCGTCTTATGATGTTGAATAGATTCTAATTCAAGCAATTAGCGTTTGTGCACTGGTTTTCATACCCGGATTTCTGTATATTCTGCTTGAGTTTGTGCCGGCTCCACATCCAGTTATCGTCGCAACACTTATTGCAATTGAAATGGGCAATGGAGGCGGAGGCTTAGTAATTTTATGTTTGAATAAGACGATTCGTGATGAAATGAAAGCGATGCTATGGAAAACACCAAAGAAGTCAACCAGCGTGGTTACTGTGGTTGCAAATTTTTGAACAATTGTATAAAATGTTACTTTCTTTCTATCAATCATTTTTCAACGTAGAATGATTTCAGTAGTTTCTGAACAAAAAAATCACGGCGATAGATGCTTGAAACACATTAAACACATTTAATTATGTTTATGGATGCAGCGTAAGTTGTGCACAGAAATAGCAGTATAATAGTCGTTAAATAAGGATTTGTCCGTTACGGGGCGTCAAACCTATTTATCTAATTGGTTTCCGTTCCATCGTGACGCATGGTTGTGTTCGGAGAAGATGACATTACACAAAACACAGATTAAAGACAACAAATTAACGCGAAATTTTTTGAAAAAAATGCAAACAGCGTTCAATTGATTTTAAAGCAGTTTTTATTCGATGTTAGTCACAGAGCTCGCTGAAGCCTTGCGAAGTGATGAAATTGTTCTATTACAAGCTTTATCTCTTAAAAAACGCATGTTTCGGGTCTCCATCGCTTTGTACATGATCTACAGCGCTATAAAATTCTGCTGATTCTCACGGCATCATCCAGCTAATAAACTCCGAAGTTCTGTCAAGTTTACGAAGACGATCGATTGGGAGATTCTATAGAGCATGCACTTGCGAAGAGTGTAGCGCATCGTTAAGAAGCGCACAAAGAAGGAAGTGGAATCGGTGCGGTTGATCATAAACCATTCTACGTAACATGTTTTCATGTTTTCTATCATTTAAATGTTGTTATCTGAGTGTCCAATATTAATTTTATGTCCTTATGTTATGGTGTTAATGAAATGCCAAAATAACAGCTAAAGCGTCAATTCATTTGTTGCTTATGTGGCATGGTAGTATGGAGTCCTACCTGTTCAACAAAGCCGAGTACTATCGCCTTTATCGATGCGATTATATGAATCAGACCGAATGGGAGAAGTACACCCTACGGAGACCTATTTTAGGCTCTGTATGTCTTGTTATTGGTGTTGTCAACTTTGTAAGGGCTCCATATGGCCGTTGTTGATGCGAAATGCAATTTTAGGTCACAAATGTCTTGTGTCTCATAGTGATGAAGCGAGATACCTACTTCAAAAATTCATGTTTCAAGCTAATGTTCTTGTTGGGCATTATAGATATAACTGCGTTGATCGGTAACTCATTGTTTACCGGTGTTTTCATGATTACTGGAACCTCATTTTGCTTACAACCTGATCTACAGTATATTTTAGGTTCGATCTTAAATGGTACAAACGCCATTTCGCGTTTGCTCTTTAAGTTACGATCGTTTCAGGAACCTGGTTTGCAGGCTGTCTCACCTGCTTCATCTTAGCGTTCAACCGTTGTCTTGATTTCTGGTTTCCTCGCGTGGCTAGCGCACTCTTCGAGGGTCGGAAAACGTTTTTATGGTACCTGTTAATAATGGTTTACTTCCTTTTTGCCTTCTTCATTGCTAGGACGGTATTATTGAATCCGAAAGCTCTCATGTGGATTTTCGATCCATATATTTTTGCCCCTAAAAACGCGTCGTTTCGAGCCGACAGAACGGAGTATATAGGCTACTTGCACATTTGGAATAACTACCTTCTAATTCCCGGAATGTTTATTCTCTACACGGGACTCGTGATTTCCGTTCGTTTGAAAAGTAAAGGTGCTAAACAACAAATGAAGTTTCAATTAAAAGTAGGTCAAGGTCCACATTATAGCGTCTTAATACGTTGATTAGATTCTAACTCAAGCGATAAGCGTTTGTGCACTGGTTTTTATACCTGGATCTCTGTTCATTATGCTTCAGTTTGTAGGTCCGCCGCTGTCAGTTATCGTCGCAACACTCATAGCACTTGAAATGGGCAACGGAGGAGGAGGACTAGTGATTTTATGCTTGAATAAGACGATTCGGGATGAAGTGAAAGCAATGCTATGGAAAGCACCTAAGAAGTCAGGCAGCTTGGTTACTGTGGTTTCAAATTTCCGGCATACTGTATAAACTACTATTTTTCCACTAAAGTAAGATGATGTCAGTGATTTTTGAACAACCCGAACAAAACAATTTCATCGGTACAAACATAAAACACGCAAAACTCATTAATCTTCTCTTAAAGAGTTCATCCTTTCAGTAATAAAATGGTAATATGGAATACGGCAGGTCAAAACAGGTGAGACATCCTAGTTTTTACCCCTTCCCGCATTGTATTGTAATCAATCCATCTCGTCGAACTACTTTTTAGGTTGTTCGTTGTTCACTTTCTTTCACTTTCTACTCCGACTGCTTTTCTATTTTCAATCGCTGGACTTCTGAACTTTAACGGAATCTGAACCTGTCTGTTCCTAAGTCTAATTGCTTGCAGACTTTTCCTTGTTATGGAAGCTTTCGTATTAGCTGCATGCTTTTGTTGTTTATGGATACAAGGTGAGTAAAGCCAACATAACCGTATGTAGTAGTCGTAAGATCGTTAATAGGCGCGCAGAACCAATTTATCTTGCTTCATTTGGTTGATTGTGACGGATGACGGTGTTCGCGAAAGATCAAATTACACAAAACACTGGTTAAGGAGAACAAATTAGCACTAATGTCAGTCAAAAACAGTTTGCAAACAACGTTAAAGTAAAAATATTTTTAATTTCAGTTATTGAACCCCTTAGCAAAATTCTAAAAGTTGCGTGCATGTTGTTGACTCAGTTTTGTTTTCAAGGTCAATTCAAAGATCAAGGTCAATTTCCGGATTTTTTGCGTTTCAGTTTGACCAGAATCCACACTTTAAACAAGTATTATCATTGCCATTTACGCAAGATAAATTGAAACCTTACAGACATTAGTAAATAAAGGGATTTTTGTCAATAAAGAGGGTTTGTCAAAATATATAATTACATTATAGCGCGGTGGGACAACTTTAGACGTAGTTTTTGGTCCAGATGGGTAAGGCTAAACCGTATGGAGCCGATTTTTGTACTGCCTTCAAATGTCGACCAAAAACTGCCTTGAAAAAAAAAATTTCAACGCCAACAAAAAATCATCCGTAGACCGAACCTATGAAACTTTACTAATAGTGAAAAAAGGAAAAGCGAGATGACTCCTACAGTAAGATGGATTATTATTTTTTTACCAATTCTAAGAACCTCCTTTACTTCCCTTGTCACACCCTTTACTTCTTAATATATTAGTAAATCTCAACCGCATTCTTGAGGACAATTTATGAGCCACTGTATGTATTTTTCATGTTCAGCGCTCTCTCTCATACCCACTTCGGGACCTCAATTCGACCATGTGCGTCTAGACAACAAATCATTCGAAGCTGTCCACAAATTACACTTTCATTGGTATATGACTTCAATCAAAGCTTTAATGGGTCAACTTGGAAAAGAGCTGTATAAGGAACTCAATCCAGGTTTGTCACTCACTCCATCACTGCTAAGGCGATTGACTTTAGAAGACCAACTAGAATTTGCTCACTGCTTAGATAGAATAGAAAATCAAAGAGATCTCACGTATGGTGCGCGTTGTCTTGTGCAAGCACGGCATCGGCACTTTGTTAATCCACTCAGAACTACAACTCCAAAGCCGCAAAGCCCTTTAAAGAAGAATTCTATTAATATAGCAGTCAAGCGCCATAAAAACAAGTCCAAGAAGGTCAAGAAGGCAAAGATTATCTCTGGCAAGTCCAAATCTTTAAAGAAGCTAAAGGAAATCATGAAAATGAAGATAAACAAGAAGAAAAGGTTGGAACAGTTCCGCAGAATGAAGAGAAGCGAGTATCGTCTGTTCAAAACCTTTCCTCCCAAACCGAAAATCAAGAAAATGGACCGATTACCTGACCTACTTGAAGCGACAAGACCGAGTCCCATCCAAAGGGTTGCCAACCTAATCACTCGAGTGACAACAGGAAATGAGTCCACATACCATCCTGGTGATTGGGTTAAGACCTACAACGAGCTAAGAAAGCTCAAGGATGCTATGGACGAGAAGAAGCAAATGCCTGGTGCCAGGGCTTTCGACTACCGGCTCTATGACTTGGTTCTCGACAGTCCAAAACCTACAAAATCACCTAAAGAGAAGGTAATGCTACCATTATTGATCTGTATGTACGGTAACTAATTTAGCGACTAGGACCAACGTTCCTTGATTCTGCACTGAATCTAGTGGAATCAATTAGTGGAAGTCAGAATAAAAGGAACAGAGAGGGATCGAATATTCGGATTATGAGCCCCAGAATTGCGCCACTCATGCCAGACAAATTGGAGAGTAGAAACAATCCATTGTCACCTACTATCTTGGCTTTCTACAAGGATGAGACTGAGAATAGTGTGGCTTCGATTCCGGAAGTAAGTATGCTAACAATGTAATAATGTCGCTTGAAAAAGCTTATACACACCATACCTACAGCTTATCTACAGTAAACGGGCCCATCACCGGCCAGGGCAATCGGTAAAAGGCCTCCATAGGCTAACTGTTTAAAAAAAGTACGTAAAATTAACGTCAAATCGGCAAAACAATCATTGTTGTATCCATGTCACCTACCTGACAGCCTTGACAGTGACATCATTGTGACATTGATACTGCTTCTGATAGCCCTGATACTGTATAAATCTATTAAAATGCGTTCGGATGGTTTTAGGTCCTCGAGCACACCGGTCTCAATGAGAAGGACCGAGACAGTGTCCTTGAAATGCTGATGGAAGTGTCTGGATCTCGAAAACATGTCAACTTTGCCTTGGAGATACTCAATCATTTGAATTTCAAAGGTATTTACCGCCATGTAGCCATTCGTTTATATAGTGTCCCTTAGACATGAAAGGCGAGATCTTAGAAGTCACCGAACGCCTAAGCACCGCGTTTGAACACTTGGAAAAATCCCTCTCCTTCACTCAAAACCGCCATATAAAGAAAAGAGGATTCACTTTCATGGAACCTCATCAGATGGAGAAGATCTACCGGGATCACGGTAACGATTACCTCTCTGAACAGTCATTAAATAGATATTTTAAGGCGTAGAAGACCCTGAAGAAGTAGGCTTTAACATTCACGAATACCGTAACCTTACTACCCATCAGAGAGAATTAAGTCTCTGGAAAAGGATCGAACTTTTAGCTGAAAACAAAACCGAATTCGACCATAAACGAGAAAAGAGAGCATTTATGTTATTATCCGTTCTAGCGCCTACCATCCTTGCACCCTACATGTTCAACCCGATCTTTGGGCTAAGCGTTCTGGGACCCGTTATCCTATCACCTAACATTTTCAGCCCCCTCATCCTTAATCCCTCTGTTCTAGGGCCCTTCATTTTGAGTCCTGCAGTTGCTATGCCTTTCATTATTTCACCCTATCTCCTATCGCCGTACATTTTAACGCCTATCGTAATGGCGCCATTTATTCTTAATCCTTATGTCCTCTCACCTAATGTCATCAATCCATACGTTTTGAGTCCTCTCATTTTAAGTCCTTTAGTTTTATGTCCTGATCTTCTGTCCCCACAGACTTTGGGAGGAGCGATATTGTCGCCAAGTGTCGCTTCTCCGCCTATTTTAACGGAAAGTTACCTTATGGCAAATGTATTATCACCTTCCTTCTTATCTTAACACAAAAACAATAAAAGTCAGTTTTATCGTCTCGATTCGAAGTCGTAGAAGCTCTTTTCGTAATTGGTCATCTTCGGGGCGACAAAGGTCTTAGGGATGTAGCCCTGGTGGTGATCTAGAACAGAGGGATTTGTTTAAGAGGCGCTATATTCCACTTACTTTTCAAGTTTCCTTGAGTTCTGAAAGAATTCAAGTAGTAGTTGGCGTCGGAGGAGACAAATAAGGAAGTTAGACAGAGAACGAACAACAGACCAACCATCACAGCTCGACAATAACACTTCAGCTAAGCAAAACAAAGCACCGATAGCACCCAGACCACCCAGACCTCTTCGTTTAACTAATGGATGCTACAATTTAAGCGAAAACAAAGCAGATGGTTCTTCTAATTGCCTATTTTCCCAGAAATAGACGGAAAGCATTAATTTTTCATTGCTTTCAAGCGATGGACTGATTTAAAAGGATTATTTAAAAGAAATCCTTTCAAACAAGGCTATCGAGAAGAGTACATGATAACAGGATAGAATTGGTCTTTCAGGAACCTGACTTGCAGGATGTTTTACCTGCTTTCTCTTAACTTTCAATGGCTTTGTGGATTTCTGGTCCCCTACGGTGTCCAGTGCCTTCTGTGAAGCTTGGAAAACGCATCTATGGTTATTTCATATTCGCCATAAATTGTTACACGATAAGAGGATAGAATTGGCGTTTCAGGAACCTCAATTGCTTGTTTCACTTGCTTTCTCTTCGCTTTCGGTTGTTGTGTTAACTTCTGTTCCCCTACCGTGTCCAGTGCCATCTGCGAAGGTAGGAAAACGTACTTATGGTAGATACGTAATAATCGTAATTTACTTCCTTTTTACCTCCTTTGCTTTAACTACTGAATCCCACAGCTTTTATACCCTTACGGGTGGTCGAACCACCATTGGAGTCAAAGGTGTACGGTATAACATGTTGATTCAAGATTTATTTGAAGACAAATACGTTAAAGTAAAGTGCTAATAGAATAAGCAGGTATGAGGTATGCCGGTATGCAGGTATGTGCTGGGCACCTTCGTCTGATTGTTAAATATATGCAAATTAAAACCTGAAGGGCCTATAAGACGATTTTGTCAAGCGTTTCAGGATTATTGGCTTCAAATCGAGGAATGTTTCAGAGTTGACTGGTCGAAGACGGACCATTGTCTTGGGGACGTTATCCTTGTTGTTATCTGAAAAAGAGATACGTTTTTATGTATCTATCAAGTTAAGTTGACATACTCTTTGAAGCTCCATGCTTTCTGAAAGTGCTTAAGTAGAACATGGCATCGGAGGGAACGATTAAAGCGGATATACAGAGAATCAGTAGAAGGCCGAACATTATACCACGACTGATGGTCGATTTGTTTTTGACTCGAAGGGCTTTGTTTTCTAATCTACAAAGAGCCACAAGCCATATACGGAGGACCTTTAATTA
>KI646581.1:26146-36432 GCA_000505645.1 Steinernema monticolum
TAATTTTGCTTTTTCTCTTTTAAATCAACTTGAAAACACGTTCTTAGACAGATTGAAGAAAACGTCTCCCGAGTGTCGCATCTCCCGGATAATTTTAGGTTGCTTTGATATTACCTGAGGTGTAATGTGTTTTTTTATGATTTATGGCATATAAATGCGTACTTACTATAAGAGGTGGGAACCCGACGAAAATGTCGGGTAATCCGAACCCGGAACCCGACAAATCCAAACCCGACGCTTTTGTCGATAGTGAAGCCAGCGAGATTGCAAAAAAGACAAGAGATGGCTTCTAATCGTTTTTTTTTTTGTTTTTTCTCGTACCTCGAACGGCGACAAAATGGGCTTCAATCAAGATCTAAATATAATTTCCAACCTGATTTTTCGAGTCAATTGCAAACCCGAACCCGAAACTCGAAAAGTGGAATAACCCAAAGCCGTACTCTCGGTTTCGTTGAACCCGATGCCATCTCTGCTTACTATTGTCTTTTACCGATCAAAATCCAAAAATTGCCACGTTTGTCAATTATCTTACTGGTAAGGTCGTACCTCGCAGGCCTACAATACCGTGAATAATTTGTCAAAAAAATTTGGGGTATGCAGAGATCCGTTTTATTAAGAAATCGTCAGAACTGTAAGGTATCTTACAGGGTCTAAAACTGTCTACACCGTCTAAAACTACGTTACGGTTGATTATGTGTCTGGTTTTCTGCTCTCTTTTGTTTTCTATGGTCTTTTGTCGGTTCAAATGCGTTATTTGTTTCAATGTTTTCGTTTTCGAAAATAATCAAAAAATGATGCAAACGTTGCTTGGCTACCGTCCACGGTAAGTAATGGACTCACTGAACACAAAGTTTATTGTACAAGCACTAGCGGAAGTAAACTTTAAGTTTAAGCTCTCTTTCGACCATTTAAATTGTGTTCAGATTCTTTCGAATATCAAATCGCAAAACGTATAATTATATTCCACGAAACCAACTGATCTCGTTCGCTTAATAACCATGTATGTAGGATGTGTTGGTTACGTTTTTACACGTTTCCCTCGCTCACTTGGCAATCATACACCAAAGGGTTGAATATTTGTCAGTTTTACACGATGAACACTGTTACCGGGCAACGTCCTTCGCATCCATCGTTCGCAGATGGTCGCTTCTGAAGCCTGCACATAATTGACGTTATAGTTCACTTTAAACGTTCGTTGTGTTCATTAAAACTACGTTCTTTCGTTGTTTACCACTTATGATCTCATTATGCCGCGCGATAATAAGTAATCGGAATCTGAGTAATCGACTTGACCTTCTCTATTCATTGTTCAAAGGATAATTGTTAGCTCTGTACCATGACGTATCTATCTTCTATTGCACCCTCTAATCTGTCATGTTGTTAGGCAAAAGCAAAATTTGAGAAATGATTGCCGAGATCAGAGTTATGAGAATATTTAATTAAGTGCTGCGAGAAGTCGTAATCTAAAGTAGCTATTAAGTTTTATGCATCGCCATTCGGGAGGCTTTCAAAACCTCTTATTTCTCCTTGGAAATGTCGTTGATCAGCATGTCAAATAGGGTTTTCTTTGTATTATTTTGCATGACTTTTAAGTAATTTAAACGTTCGCTGTTATTCTGAGGTATGATTTTGCCTTTTATTTGAATGGACCAGCCGGTAATTCAAACTCAAAGTTGAAACGTCGAATATTATTGTTAGAAATTGATGCAGAAGTCATCAGTTGACTGAAAGATAGATTTTTACGAATAGCAGACATTTCAGAAACTGTCTTTCGATTGCTTCCTAAGTTAATGACGTATGCTTCTGACGTCTGTTTTTATTAAGCCTTCTTGTAATTCCTGAAACTCCTGTCTTCTCTTCAACTTCCTTTCATTTGTTATGTTTTCGTATATTCTTAATCCCGCGATTGTTACGTGGTTGGGATTGGGACTTCTGAATCGTGCTAACCACGTCAAAGGGGGCAAGAACGTAGAAAAGACGGATGGATTAGGGGAATATCAAAAACAGGTTGTTTTGATCGTAAGCTTTACATTGTGGTATATGTAGTACGGTAACTTCTGGAGGAAGTGATTCTTCTATCGTGGAGGATAAAAGCCTCTGCTTGAAAAGAGTTGGGTCGGTTCTACTGCGAGGGAGTGCCATAATCACCCAGCAGCTGTAGGGACGTTCGGGCGGTTTACCGAATTGAATTTACGCGTTGGCAACATTGCGACAGAAGTGCGCGCGAGCAACTCGAGTGGCATAAATGATATCGATTCAGTCGATTAGCCACTCGTTCAGCGGTGAACTAAGACGTTTATTTCATGCTTCGTAGTTTCTATGGATGTCCTCAAGTGGAAAGGGGAAGCAGCAAGGTTGCTTCCTTCGACTTCCTGGATTCTACGAATGCAGGAGGCCAAGGTGAGTGCGTTTGGCGGAAATTGAAACGTTCAAAAAGTGAAACGGAAATTAGCCGTTTCCGTTGCTCTGTAGGGTCGCAGAAAGCGTAATATCTCTGGAGAGCGCAATTCCTTTTCGTGTTTGGAGCCGTTAAAGCGCGAAAACTCCACTTTATAGTCTGATCTTCTTTGACGCTTCAAATTCCGATTTCTTCTTCATAAAATTAATACACGGGTAAAAGCGAAGCGCATAAAATATGATGACAAATGAAATGTGTTGTGCGCGCCGAGCGGGTGAGAAGAGTGGCGAAAGACGTTTGCCAATTTGTCTCCTGGTCATCCGTAATAAGCATTTGTTTTTCGTTTTCTTTTTTTGGTTCAAACGAATGTGCTTTGGATCACATTAGCATTTTGTTTAAGGAGGTTCGGGCGCGCGCGAGGGGTGCAAAGAGGATAAATCCCCGAACGAAGAAACACATTGGCTTAATTTTTGGGTTCTTCGCTCTTCGTACGACCGACTTACCACCCTTTTTAAGAGTCTATGTGCTCGCGTGGCACAAGGTTTATGTCTTCGTCTTGTTCTTTGTGAGCCCATGTCCGAATACTCCACTCCTAGCACAAGCACTCCCATGTATCCGAGCCTTCAACAAGTGATGTTCTGTTCTCATCTATTTCCTCAATCAATTCACTTGAGCCGAACAATTGAGTCCGGACCGGAGTCGGTACATACTCACTCTCTCCACCCGCTCATTCGTTCGACGCTCAATTCAGGAGGCCAAAGCAGAAGTGTTTGCATTTGAAAGCGCTTACGGCAATATGAGTAGCTAAACGAAAACCTTTTTTATTCGCTCTCTCTCTCTTTAACTACTGTTTGTTGTTCTTAGCTTCTTATCACCGTCCCGGGAGCTTTTAACGACTGAGGAGAACGTTTGTCTTTTGAAAATCACTGAAGCGTTGACAAGCCATTAGAGTGTTCGTCGGTCTACGCGATTGTTTCAACCCAATTGACTCTTTTCCTCCTAGTGCACAAGGAGGAAGGCTCTCCTAAAATAAGGGCTACGATAGGATTATTTAATATTCTTTTTTTTTCTTTGAAAAAACGATGGTTTCTCTCAATTTTTAGATTTGCGATGCTTGCGAACAATAAGAAGAGTTGTGGAGTCGACCACTCGTCACTCGCTCACCCCAACTCAATGAATAATAAATCGAGAAGCAGCGTTGATATTCGCTATCTCGCGTGTACGACCTCACCGAGCGTCTAAATTCAATGGTCTCAAGTTTGGCTAATTAATTTCAATCGACTGCTCAATCACCGCTCGCTTCCGCTTCATTTTTTTCTCTTTTCCCTTTGGCGCTTTCAAAAGTTCACTTTTCCTCCTCATCACATTTAGCTGATTATGTTTTGGAGGAGAAGTTAGACTTTTCGCGACTTCTTGCTTCATTGAACGTCATAAATATTTCCGCTACCTTTACAAGATTAACATTCTCGTGATCCTTCTTTGTCCTCACTGCTCATTCCGCGTCTCCTCCCTCCCCCATCTCGACCATTCGATTCATTGCTCTTTTCAGTTGACACCGATCCTACAGTCCCTCAAATGAACGGAAAGCACACGCTCGCCCCTGGAACCCCCAATTCGGCCGCTTTTCGTCGTACGCAGTCGTTGCGATGTCCCAAAGGTAAGCAATAATAATAAACAATTATCGATGGCGCGATTTGATTACGAGAGTCTTTTCCCACTTCAGGCGCCACGAACGTCCTTCTACGAAAGGGAAGTCGAACGGCACGAAGTAAGTCGTCGCGATCGAAGTCGGGAACCGGTAAGACGCTTAAATGCTTAACTCCAGGAGCCCTCAAGCGTCTCTTTTTAGATTCCGGATCCGCTTTGTCGCGTCTTACCTTCTCGCAACGGATTGCGTTAAACTCTACGTGGAAGACGATGCGCGGTCAAACTAATCAGATTATGCGGAAGATTCTGCATGAGTTGGAGGTTGCTTCCCCGAAGGTCAAACAGGTAAGTTCCAGTTTGAAGACATCGTTAATGGCATTTAACGTAGATCTTCTACAAAGCTGCACTTGTCGATTGCTTCCAGAAGGAGGGGAGCGAGAATCGCGCTACGCTTGACGAACACATTAAGCTTCTTACCAAGTATGGGTTTGTTCTTTGAACCGCAAAAGTTCCCCCGTCGGGCGAGCGAGTGTTGTGTTGCAACTCAAAGATTCTATTCAAGAGACAAAAAAAATAATCAGAAATTCAAATGAATCAAATCCATTAGAGGGAGACAGGGTTCGTGCGTCTAATTTAAGGATTCATTACGCAAAAGGGCGAGATATGCTAAATTATGGATATCAGTTCACTTAGGAACCGCCGACTCGAGATTAAAAACCTGTTTCAGATTAATCTTTTTAAGTGTCAAAAAAAAAGGATAATCGTGTAACACTAAGAAGAGCTTCTAGGGAGGGTTACGGTAAGTCTGATTTAATATTAGATTCAGAACAAGTCTCTAACGACCCAATTTGTTTTCTTTTCGTTTTGAGAAATATGGTACGGTAAGTCGAAAGTGCCCTGAGGCATTGAAGAGGTTGAGTAGCTTGGGGCTTTTCTTACAACTACAAAAGCAATGTTCTCACGATGTTACGGTCAGCGTATTGATTCTTGAGAACATCGTTAGAAGCATATGCAAATTGATTTTTAGTTAAGTTACTCTAAACACCTTTAAAGACATTAGAGCAGATAACGAAGTTTAACGTTCCGCGAATTCGTGCCAAATCCAGTTAAATAATTAACAATCAAGTATGCCGTTTATGACATTAAACGTGTAAGTGAATTCAGAAGGCACTATCGTATTTGGTGCTTCCGTTAGTACTCTTCTATAGTTGCTTTACAACTTCTGAGAAACTATTATTTTCATTAACGAGCGCACTTAATCCGCTCCTTTAGAACAATTCAGAAGGCACTACCGTGGTTGGTGCTTCTGTTCAATAAGTAGCTAATACTTAACTTAACTTAATACTTAATAATAAGCTTGACTGTTCTTTTTCATTAACGAGCGCACTTAATCCGCTCCTTTAGTACACTTTTTGCCGATGAATATGAGTAAGAATCTCAAAATTCTATTCTGTTTGCATTGCCCTCTGTCGCATTTCGCAATATCTCCTTCAGTGCCATGCCTTTTGCGCGAACGATCGTCCGATCCAAACACTTGCAAAACGTTTTTTGCTGTAAATATCTCTGCGAGATATCTTCTTTTTATGACAAACAACATTCCTTTGATTCTGCAAATGTTGATTCATCGGTCCGATGAAAGTCGATTTCAGATTGTGGCATTCGAATATGTCTCCTCTATCTCATTGATTGAGACTAAAGTCCATGTCTGTGAAAACGGATCTTGTAGCATAGACGGTAATATAGTAGTGCAGACATTAGTGGTCCAAGTCATAAAAAAGAAGTGCTTCTTATCACTCAAAAATAACAAAATAGCATTCAAAACACACTTATAAGTATTCTTCTCACCTACAGGTTCTTCGACGATGTTATTGCGAATCTCGAATGCGAAACCGAAGTTCTGGCGATGATTAAGAAGGTCGGCCAAGACCACGCGATTCTGAGTCATTCGTGCGGATTCGACTCCGAGATTTGGGAGTTGATGGGCGAGATCGCCATGGAGAAGATCTGCACACTGGACATCGTGCAGGTTGCTAAGAAAAAAAACAATTTTTAAAGACAAAATTCCATTTTAGAAGACACGTGAAGCCGGACGTGCGTGGCGAACGGTAATCGCGTGCGTCACAGATGAAATGCGCTCTGGATTCGACTTTGAAGCACGGGTATTCTCTCGGTAAATCCCTTCTTCACGTGTTCTTCGGCCTCTTATCAGTCGTTTTTAGAAAATCGTCGTCAGCTGAGCAACTCGCTCCCGCTGCCAACGAAGAGGAAATGCTGAACCGTCTCCATCTTCTTCGTATGGAGTACCATTCTACCGTTCCCCTTTGAAGTCGCAATCACTTCTTCTCGCCGGTTTCCGATACTCGTATTTATCCGTAATTCTTATACATATGTATTTTGTGGTTCACTTCTAAAATGAACATGTTGAGTGAAATGGTGATGAGTACTTGACTGTGTTTCTTGCAAATGGGCCCCTCCTCTTAGTTAAACATTCATAGTTAGTGACGCATTCCCCCGTTCAGTCCTTCCTCCCCCTCTTCCGACTACGAGTGCTCACTTCTCTCCTTCGGAAGTCCTCCTGGCAGCGTTAGGTGTCGTTGTCCGCCTTTTCGTTGTTTAACCGTCCGGAAGCCCCGAATAACGCAGCTTACGTGTCTCCTCCACTCGCTCACTTTGTCGTTCAAAATCATTCTGATCTGTCTAATTCGAAATGTCAACACAGAGCGAGAGAAAGAGGAGTGAAACTCGCTTGCGGCGTCCTTTTCCCCTTTCATTTTTCCCTGATTTTTATAAGAGACGTTGTTGTCCTCTGGCAGAGCGTGGCACCCATCTGCTAAATAACCTATTTCTTCCGCTATTAGCAGACGGAGTAGCAGCGATCAGGCTTCGTTGTCGACGCCACCTCCCGCAGTTTATTTCCAATTCGCGCACCACGTGTACCGCCCCTTCTGCGGAGAGCAAAGTTCTCCCCTGATCACCACCGTTGAAGTTCTCTGATCGATGCCTGAGGGGTTGGTTGGCCGAACGACAACTGCAAAACGATCGACGAATCTTCGAGAAGCGATCGGAGAATCGCGTCATCGCGGGATTTCCATCGATTCTGCCGTCATTAAAAACCAAAGGCGGGGTTCGAGTTTGTCTCGACGCTGCGTCAGTCGTCGTCCTCTTTTTCGCGCGCTTTTCCTACGTCCCGTCGCCGACGGCTGACTTTGTCCGTGACTCGGCCTAAGCCGCGCTGGCCAATCCTTCCGACGTACGTCGTTTCAAACAGAGACTTGCACATGCGTTATTAAACGTCGAGGAGCTTTCGTTTGCACAGACCGCCGCCAGACGACGTTGCTCGGCACCCTAGGAGAAGGAGACGAATTCATTTTTTACGGCTTTTTTTGTTTTTAATTGCGGTACTTTTATTGCGCGTTGATCGCGTGTACGTCCGTACGTACGTCTCTCCTCCAGACAGTGCTGGACATTTCTTTATCTCTTAGGGCCAAAGCGCTCGAACCAGAATTGAACTGAATTTACAAAGCGAGAGCGAAAGGGGAAAACCGAACGGACAACATTCAACCCAAAGTTAACACTCACCGTAACTCCTCTGTGTCTTCCTCGAACGCCGCCGTAAGATGGAGAATGGCAATCGGCCAGAGCAAGAAGCCCCTCCCGCGGCTACTGTCGATGCCGTCAGCTCCAATGCCGCCGCTCCTGGTGAACCCGGAAAGAGCCGAACATTAACGAGGAAGGTAAGTGCGACGTCCAACCCGTAGATGCACTTAGAAAGCACTTGGACGACGCGAGCAGACGCGAGTCTGGCATGCACCGCGTCGTCGTCTGTCGGTTTGCAATTCGCAATTCGCATTTCTTCCTCGCTCGGCCTGCTTGCACGTGCTTCTCTCCGCTACTCCCATGTCTGGCTCCTGTACACGAGCATCTCGCTAACTTTGCGATTATTTCAGAACTCGAAGATGGATTTCACCGGGCAGAGCAGCATCGAATCGCAGCCAGAAGCAGCTCCATATTCGGAACACACACGTGAGTGAAAAGGCCATCATCGCCTTCTTCTTCTTTTTTTGAATGAATGTTTGCGGTTCTTCCCTTCGCTCTCCCTCTCCCTCGCTACCCTTCGTCCAATCATAAGCAAAACCAAAATGCTAACATTTCGCAATTTCGGAAGTGACGTCGGCGAGTGAGGGGACTCTCATTATCCTTTGTCACGCACTTAATCCTCAAATATTTTCTCTCTTTTCTATATTTTGCCCCTCCCCTTACACGTGCTTCTTCAAGATCCATCAAAAGGCACACAAATCGCCCTCTAAGTGATCGCCCTCCTCTAAATGAACAGAAATGTCATGTGTGGCCTTCTACTTGTTGTTATGAGCTATATGAACCCACCGCCGTGTTATGTGTTACGGCAGCCGCAATTCTCCGACCCGAGCAGCAGAAAGGGTGTCAGCCGAATAACTTCACAAACGTCATGGGAACCCTGAGGGCATCCAATATATTGTGTTGTAATGTTACAGCGGAGTTCAGGCAGTCAAAGCATTAGCCGGGAATGCATCGGGGAAACCCTCGATGTCACGTTGGATACAAAAAAAAGCGAAGCGACAAAATGTTTAGCGCATGCAACAGAAGGGGGGAATCAGCAGCACGGTTACGAAAGGGTGATCAAGTGCAAGAGTGACATCGATCTTAATTCGATAGACAAATTCCCCTTTTACGTTCGCACAAAAAGCAAAACGGAGAAAGCGCGTCAATTCATTATGCATACGCGAGAGCGTCGAAAGTTCACGGACAGCTTCTTTCAGCGACCACTAAGCCGTCTGTCACATTATACAGCCAACGATTTATTAAGGACAAATCTTTCTGCGCTCCTTATTCGACGGCACACCTTTTTTGGGCACTTTTGAAAGCGTCTTTTGAATATGCCAGGGCGCTTTCGTCCGCTCCTATCGTATAAAAGACACCACCACACTGTATCGCGCTTTGTCTGTGTTGTATTCAATGTCGCCGATGTTTCCAGTGAACGTGATCGGACAGATCTTAAGTCGCAAAACGTCCGTTGCCCATATCATGTCGAAGACTGCTGAGGGCCTCAACCAGTCTTTCGACATGCGCAATCCTTCGTGCGAGGACCTCATCTACGACCTTTTTAAGATCCAAGGCAAAGAAGAAGCTTCTATTGTAAAACTCGTGTCGGTAGGTTACATTTAGGTGTGTGCAGTGGAGAGTTACGTGTCTTACAGGTGCTTAGAAGCTTCGGACTTCGCGATGATGATCCACGTCTTCGTGGAATGCGCGAGAAGATGCTCGAATATGAGACTATCGGGGATTATGATGAGTGCGAGAGTCGTCACTTCCGTTTGAGTAAAGCTCAGTTCACCGAGTGAGTTGTTTCTACCGTATCCTTCTCTCAGCTTCTTAAACGAAGCTTCTCTTGATTTTGAAGAACGATAAACGAATATTAAAATAAAACGTTTACACGATTGTGTTATCTTTTCGCTCTAAAGTTTTCAAAATATTTCTGCAAAATAGCGGTTGAAAAGAAGTCGTATTTTTAGATGTATCCGTCCCTCGATCACCTTGATCTCGGATGCTCTCCGTAACCAACTTATCATTCCCAACTTTGGCGAATTCACTCAAAAGATTAAAGAGATCTACAACGAGGTATGCAAGCGTGCTTCCTACAGTATCCATCAGAATGAAACATTTCAGTGCATCAATGAACGTGAAGGAAACGTTGCCTCCTACATCCCGCAACTCGCTCGGCAGGACCCTAACAAGTGGGGCATTTCGATCTGCACCATCGACGGACAGCGCTTCTCACTCGGCGATTCAAAGATTCCCTTCTGCGTACAGTCGGTCTCCAAGGCGTTCAACTACGCGATCGTAGCGTCCGACGTCGGAACCGACTACGTACATAGCTACGTTGGCCACGAGCCGTCGGGTCGCTTGTTCAACGAGATCTGCTTGGACAACACGGGTAAACCGCACAATCCTCTCGTAAATGCCGGTGCTATCATTGTTACTTCTTTGCTCAAAAGCGAGTGGGCCCTTGCCGATCGCTACGACTTTGTACTTACGCAGTACCGGAAGCTCGCTGGCGGCGGATACGTCGGTTTCAACAATGCTACGTAAGTAATTAAGTTTCTATCATTTTCTCCCTCACAAATTGAGCGGGACGAAAAAAATCAGGAGATATTATACTCCGTTTCAACTTTACTTGTGAGGTGGTATGGTAATTCGTTTATGC
>KI646601.1:512-11059 GCA_000505645.1 Steinernema monticolum
ACTGGCTAAACAAAGTTCCAACACCAAACCGTAAAAAAGTTTCAGCCCCAACGGCCGTGGACAGTTCTGACCATTGCTTTCCTTGCAGCTTCTTTAAATCGGAGCTCAAAAATGGAGCTGTACAGGCCACAGCTGTTTCGGTTCTGGTCAGGTATCGGCAAGGTAACCCGAAAAGTTCAAGTCGGGTTTTGGGTACCCGAAAATGTTTAACCCGTAAGAGCTCTGCTTTGAGCGACTCTCGTAGCGATTTTCCTGACTCAGGATGCACGGTCATCAGTAGGCATATAGACAGCCTGGCCAATTTGTATTATTATTGGCATTTTAGTGCAAAACTCATAGTTGCTCTATCTTTATCAAACCGATTTAAACAAGCGAGAAAACTAGAAGACGGTGATTTTTCTTACTTTTGTGTTCTCGACCAAATTGTCAACGTATCTACTGATTCCGTGCATCCCGAATCAGGGAAATCGGAGTCGCTAGCAACCAAAAAAATTTGCCAAACAATGTACTTTCAACTACTGTATCCGAAAAAGCAATAAAAACATAGGCAAGGAAATGGTCAAAGCTGTCCACGTTCAAACATTTTGGCGTGCCGACCCCCCCCCCCACAAAATTTGGACAGTTCTGGCCATTCCTTTGTAGCTTGCAGAGAGCTTGACATTCATTTAATACAAACGCTATATATCAATGGACCCCATATTCTTAACATTAACAGAATGTTCGGGAACAACATAGCTGATGTATGGAAGATGTAAGCAACAAAACAATTACACACAACGTACAATTTGATTTCTTGGGATTTTGATGTTTGTTTTGTTGTTCGATTCGTTGTGATAGTCGAAGCGAGCCAGTTATTACATGGGTTGCTCAAGATGTGGTCACTTACTGATAAGTCACGACAATCTGAACAGTTTTGTGCTGCCAGACATAAACATTTCGTGTATACGCGTAGAATGTCATAGATCACAGTTATAGCGTCATAAATCAAGTAAAATTCAACGTAAAATACTTTGTTATTCTGTGTCAGAGTGACAAATACCAGATGTTATGGAATTGATCATACTTTATTGTTGTTCCATGGAATTCCTCGCCATAATCTGTTACTCAGAAACAACAAACATCATTCTTAAGTCCTTACATGAATCTTATTATTATTCATCGGCTTATCACCGCTTTGAGCCGATTTAACTGCCACAACATCTGTTCTTTCAAATGCGTAAAGCTGTAGAGAGAAGAAACGACCTCGGAAGTTCCTACAACGCTTTTCTCTTTAAAGTCACATATATCAATGTCGTACCTGTTAACAACAAGCAATATTAGCCCATTGAAGCCCGGCAACGCTATCCACATTAATCCTAAAATGCCAGCACACTCAAGCGGAATGTGCACAAACGGTAGAACACCATGAAACACAGCTATAATCAACATTTCATACGAGAACGATATAGCTGAACTGATCAATAAGCGTATGTCGTTAAGACCCGTGGCCATATGAGCTCGGTTCTTCATCTGAAACCCTCATGGTATGCTTTTCAAGGATATAAGACCCGCTTTACCTTTACTATACAGCAGCTTGTCACCACATAAACCACAAATGTAGCCGATGTCAGGATTATCGACGTCCACGTTTCGATGTGCTGCAGAAGGCTTTCTCTCGGGAAGTACCATACTCCCCAGTTGATGTGTACACCAAAGGGGTTCTTTAGTACAGCACATAAGGCTATTAAGAGGACAAGAACTATCGTAGTAATAAGAAAATTGACCTAAAACAGATCTCTTGACAATACGTATACAATACGGAATACGGAAGTACCGTACCCAGTAGAAGAAGCGTGATCTCATCACTTTAAGACAAGAAAAACTGGTGATGACACTGAATCTGTTAAGAGCTAAAGAGAATCTTAGCACAATCAAGGTTATCCAAGAGATAACAGCAGTATTTCCCACTATACAGTACAGTATATCGTTGAAAGTGTCCTGATGAACAATCATCAGGGCGCCCACAAAGGTCACAGACGTTTGGCAACATTCCATAAAGGCTATATAGGCCATATATCGGTAAGACGCAAATGGTCGTAGATCTTTGCTTAGGAAAATTACCTAAAATACTACTTTATACCGCTTATAAATACGACTACAGTACCCATAGAATTCTAAAGGACAACAAGAAGGATAAAAGAGAAAAGAAGCATTGAAGATAGCCAAATGTAATGACAGATTCCGCCATTCTGGAGACGTGGAGCCTTTGCAAAACAATTCCGACTTCTGACGGCAAAGCAGAAAAATAAATGAGTAATCACGTAATTAAAATCTTAATAGAACATCTGCTTTACTCTAAACTGTCAACAAGTGTGATGAAATGAAGCAGAGTCATTTTTAATGCCAGCCTGGAATCTTAATTTGCAATTCTGGGTAAACGTCTACCGTTAAAGAACACATATACTTGTAAATGATGTAGGTGTTAACACAGCTTAATCGCGGAAGCTATAGCACTTAAGGTTGAAAGGACACGGTCATTGATTCTTGAAAATGCTTGAGATTTCGGCAAACCCTTCATTTTCTATAACGCAAAGGTTTCCTCATATTCAAGAACTGGGCAGTTAGCCGGAGAATGTACTTGACTATAGTAGCGGCTTTGTTGATTCTGTCTGACTGAACGAAGCGAAAGCGACTGAATCCGTTTGATTCTTGGTTGATTCGGCTGTTGACTGATAAAAAACGACAAAAATACGACTGAATCAGCACATCCTCCGGCTTAATGTCCAGTCCTCGAATATGAGGAAGCTTTAAAGGGTTAAACAGACTTTTCTGAAATTTCTTCTTGGCAGCGGCACTTACGTAGTACTTGTTATTGTCATCGGTCCTCCCAGGAGGATTGGAATATTAGGGCATCTGTAGTTTTACCACCATCAACAACAACTGCACTTTAAGTATGCCCGTACCCTTTCAAAGCGCGAGTCCGAAAGATGGAACTTGCTGCGAGCTGATAATCTCGTTTTCCTACACATTGGCAAATAAGCGTAATTCCTTAATTGCATAAATGTTGATTAATTCCTCGAAAAGCCTCTTACAAGCCTTGTTACTCGTTAAATCTACTGTTGTAAGTGCTCATTGTCGACCTCTCGCTCGCTCTCTGTCTGTCAATAAAATGATTGAGTTTCTATATATCATGGGTATTGTTCAATGTTGCGCATCACTACTCTCCTTTATGCTGTCCTTCCGAATAACTTGGGTAAGTTCCCTACATGCAAGCCCCATTTAAGCTGTATATTAGGTGATTCTAAGTACGGAAGAACTACGTTCTCTCAATTCCTACCAGATCATGGCTTACATCGCCTTTGTTGAATGTATTCAAATGATTGCTTGCTTTATCTCTGGTATTATCGTCTCAAATGGAGACGGATTCGGTCACTTCTCGATCTATGTAAGTTGCTTGAACTGTGGAAACTTTAAAATGAGTTTAGGCTACCGGGTCTGTTGCCGTTACCACTTGGATGACACTGATTGCGCTACGCTTCTGCTTGTCTTTCAATAGATTCACCGTTTTAACACATTTTAAATGCTTGAAATGCTTAACATCTTCCTTTGTGCATTGGGTAAGACAAAGATAAGATTAATACAGCAAAAGACTAAAATTTAGTTCAATATGTTACTTCCGACTATTTTCCTTATCACCGCAACAATCATATCCACATGTTCGGTTATGCCTTTCTACATTGACGTCAGCATTGGCGCGTGGAACTGGAGAACTGGAGAAAGCTTAATTAGGTCAATCGAAACTGTTTTGTCAAATTCCTTGACGTTTATAGCTTTTTTCTTTTACGTCATCACAGCAATCAATTTGTTAAAGGTTGGAAAGATCAATTTTATTAGCTATATATTATTGACGCACGGCGGAATTAATAATTAGTATTCAAATAGTATACATTTTTAAGCTCAAAAGTCACCGTTTATTTGCGGCTGCGCCATTCTTAATTTGACCAGAATCTACGCTACATTTACATAAATCGTATCCGCAAGATTTCAACCCTTTTTCTGCGTGACCCGACAATAGGGTCGAAGACATTAGGGCCACGGGTACCGCAAAAACTCAGAACTTAGTTTTTAACTCATGGCTTAGTTCTACGCTTGGGGTTTGACTTCCAGGCTTGGCTTAAGCTTAAGACTTTACCTAGTGTTCTAAGCAAGCGGAGCGAACCATGCATGGCTTAGACTACCAGATTTAGCTTAATTTCAGCCTTGGGCTTTGTTATAGGTACCGGCATAGCTGTAGACGGTTCTGTATGCTTCAAAACAACTTGGCCCTAACGTCTTTGGCCCAAACGTCGCTTGGCCCTATTGTCGTCGGCCCAAACGTCGCGTGGCCGTAATGTGGTCGGCCCGAAATTCAGGTCGTCTTCTGTTAAAGCTGAGTGCGGCAAATTAGGCGGCGATTTTTGGATTGACGCAAAAAATGAACCGAAAACTTTAATAAAACGATCTGTGGAATTTCAGAATTAAACGAAGTGTTGTGCGTAGACATTGACAATACGTAATTTTAGATGAGAAACAAAGACCACTGGAAGGAACGATTGCCCGAAATTCGATTACTTTTCAGTTTGGCTCTATCGTTTTTATTTGAGATGACTTGTGTGATTGCGTGGCATTTCATTCTGCCAAATGTGACCCCTCCATTTGAATTGTATGCAGTGACCAGCATGTTATGGGAGCTGATTCCTGCTGTGAACGGCATTTTGTTGCTTGTCATAAACAGGTAGGAGGTTCTTTATTGTCGAGGAGTAACAGAGACGTTTAGGAGTTTCCGGAAGCGGTTCTTCTCTGTTAGATCTGCTGTTTCACCACCGTCGATAAGCCAAAGAAGTTGAAAATTTGCCAAGGGAACTTAACTAATATGTAGAATGAACCAATCAAGTGGAATATGATGCTTTCTGAAGCCACTTTAATAACTGTTTTATCGTTAAAGAATAAATTCATAAATTACACAAATACTATTTCTACTGGATCTTTCTTCTCCACTGGTTTTGTGACAAGCATGAGGCATCCAACTAAAGTAATAGCGATACATAGCCCACTTACTCCGCTTAGGAAGCCAAATGTGAGTAGTAGATGGAACGGAGTGATTAGGAGCGGGTACATGTCTAAATAAAGAATCTTTTATAAGCGATTTGGTAACAGTTAGTTGAGAACGTAAGGCTGTTTGAGTAAATCAAACTTTTTCGAATGAAAGAGTCGTAAATATGAGAGATACGCCGAAAAACAATCATTAGCAAGAAAAATATGAGTCACTAGAGTCCCAGCTTTTACTAGTAACACTAACAATACTAATATTTCTCAGAAAGAGGTCAAAAAACTAACCAGGATAATAAACCCTGACACCCATCAGAGCCATCCAACTGAGGTTACATGTGTTACATTGCCTAAGCTCCGGTCAGTTGTCTATTACGACAAGCTGACGCAATAGAATCCTCTGAGCTAACGTTGCGTTTAACAAGCATAATCTTACTAGTACAGATGATTGATCAAGGCTTATGGTCCAACAAGGACAAACCATTGGATAGATCGCAACAGAGCAACTGCTTCGACGTCAACTGAATGATACGACTCGACGCTTCTACAAAAGCACCTATCTTCATCTGGAGACTCCTCAACGGATCAGCATCAGCAAACGAGCAACCCCTTGCAACCGAACCCGAACCCGACTTTTTGTCGGAATTTAACCCAGCGATAAGCCGAAAAAGACGGTTTTTGGTTGGACCTCAACGGATCAACAAACAAGCAAACCCTTACAACCATCTAAAGAAAGCCATCTTCAGGTCCAACTGCTTCGCGTGAGTTCCTTGGATACCCTTCAGCTTAGCTAGCTCTTTGACCTACACAGCCAACGGCAGTTTCAGTTGATAACGGTGATGAAGCCTATGAAGCCGATGAAGGTTTACTGTTCTGATTCTTTTACTTGAACTAAATTAGACCATTGCAAGCTCCATTTTGTTTGTTCAATTGATTTATTTAAACATGTTGAACAATAATATTAGCCATAATTCTCTTTCTTCGTCTTCGCTTTCTCTTCTCCTCTGCAAGTAGTGACCAAGCGAACAGCAACAGCTTAAACAGCAATCCAAAGGTTGCACCGACAACAAATACCACAGGAACAATTGCGAAAGCTCCCATTGCTAAATCAAAACCGTAATTTAACGTCATCACAGCGGCAAGCGTCTTACCACAGCACGCGTCAAACTAAACCAATTTGTTTTTTTGTTTTTAACGGATGTTCGCTCGACGACGGCGATAATTAGAAGCAGCTTTAACTAAGTGGTTTGAAAACAACACTCTCGCTCTCTACATACATAGTCATCATCACCACATAACAACTAGCTAGCTGAAGACAATTAAATTGCCGCGAAGGAGCGAAAATACGAATCTTTTTATTATCACGCACTTGAACAAATATGTTAAAATCAACTTTTAAATATCATTTTTTTCTCTCAAAATCTCAACATGACAAATCTAATACACCGTATGTGGGTCACAATATCGCAGATAGCAGAAAAAAAAAGGACAGAGAAAGATGTAAGTTGTCAATTGATCCCGTACCTTAAGGGGTATGGCAGGCGCTAACACTCGGCGGCAAAGAGTGGTTGTGAAAGAAGAAAGGAATAGTATAGTATAGAGGTATGTCCTAAGAATCATCTACAGGTACTAACAGGTAGAATCGCGAGTTTTCGTTTAAGGGTTCCTTTGTACATGTATAATAATCAGAAATTGCCGTTTACATTTACAGAGTATATAGAGTCTACAGAGGTGGTTGGAGGCTGCATAGAGGTTTGAGGCATAATGTTGTAGCCGGTAGAGTCCCCCCAAGAGAGTGGTGCTGTGAACGCAGAGGGAGAGTTCATGTAGGCTGAGGTAGTCGCTACTCCATTCCTGAAAATCATTATTATAAAAACAGTTCTCTAAAAATGGGTCTGAGGCTCCTGACGGGAATTACAATAGAATTATGGCTCCTCACGCGATTTTCCGATTTTTGACTATTATTTTGATATTCTGTAAAATGATTACTGTAGATGTACAAAAATTTTAAAAATGGGCTTATCCACAGTACGCTGGCAAAAAAATTCAGGATAACCGCGCCTATAGATAGCGCTCCTATTCTTACAATTATTGATGTGCATGTTTAATGGTTTTCAGCGTTTTAGACTACCGTAACCCTAACCTATTCTGATTCAACGGCTGTTGAAAGAAGTACGACGATAACGTCGACGACGAATTGAAGTCATCCATCATAGTCGGCGCCGTGAACGCAAAATCATTGAACAGTTTCATCTGTCCCTGATCTGTTCCTGATGCCGATTGCCTCCTACACTCGCTGGGGTCCATAGGCACGTTGCCTGACTCCGTAGGAGACCGTTGCCCTCTGGAATTCGTCGGACTCCTATCACTGAAAAACCCTTCTTTCAACAGCGTATTTTCACCGCTTAACCTTACTACGAAGACTCCGAAAGTGATTTTTGAATGGTCTCCGCAGTTTGTCTGGTATCCTTAGGGTCATCTAAAGGTAGCTTATAAGGATTACGGTAGTATTAGGACACGGATTGTTAGGCAACGGTAAGAGTTTCAGAGACGTGGAGTTGTGCAAGGACAAGAGAACAAGAACAATAAGCAACAGGCAATAAGCAACCGGCCGGTAAGCGTGCTGGAAAAAGGATAGTCAAAATACCGCGTGAGACTCTTCCGTTATAGTTTGGACCCGAACCTGCAAGAATCAGCTCCTCCATGAGTCGATCCAGGTGAGCCACTCCACTCAGCTTCGTCACGAGCACGTCCTCTGATACCATATTTGCAAAGGTCTAAATACGCTCCGTTCAACTACAGTAATCCGGCGGTAGGTTTACCTGTAAAGGCGAGAGCATCGTAAAGAGGATATCACCGATTCTGCCTTCTGCAGGCTTGGGAATCTTTGTGTTTTCATAAAATTCTAGCGCCTTGTACAGGGCACGTCTCGTGTTTAACACCTTCATGTAGCTCTGACTGCTAAGGCCCTTCGCAACCGGATTAAACAGAACACACGCCTTTATAGCCAAGAACTCGATCCGGTCGATTTCGAGGTCGCTCATGGGAATCACCAATTGATCCATGACGCGATCGCAGTCCTTCTTGTAGAACTCACTGGAAAATCTAAGCAGAAATTAGTGATTGTCTTGTAGTGGTAACACTCACTCTGGCGTCTCTTCCTTATCGTCCGAAGCGCGAGTAATGCATGAGTCATTGATGAGTTTAAGATGGTCCACTCGTTGAGACATTGAACGGTAGGCGACTCCCAGCACGATGTTCTGAGGCGCGAACGCCTTCAGCAACGCTGTTTGGTCTTCGTTGTTGAGATGATTGAAGGGGGTGAGCTGTTTCGCCCAATTGATGCCGAGGACTAGTTGGCATCGTAAGCTTTGGAAGATGTCTTCTACGGTAGCGTGACGTTTGGCGCCGTCGTAGTGGGGAAACTACAAAGCAAACGTAGAAATAGCCGTTAAAGGGACCCCGTCCATCTTCGTAACGCCTACGTTTTTATTGCTTATTTATTACTTATTTATTGCTGGCAATCAAAAATAATTACCTGGCCAGAACCGTATTAGAATCTTTTTTTTTAATCCTACGCACTTTCTGTAGAAACTTTTTTTGACAAATAATGTACTTTTACTCTATCCGAAAATGCAATAAAAACATAGGGATTACCAAGCTGGACGGGGTCCCTTTAAGATGAGCTTGAATGTACAGTACTTACCGGTTGATGCTTTGTAGAATACTCCACATTACCCGTCGACTGAATCACTGAATCTCTCTGCTTCGCAACACACTCTTCCAGATTGCTCAGTTGCTGCAACAGAGCTCCAGAATTCCTTCCACTCCATACTTCCTCTTCTGTTAGGTCTGCACAAGACATCCTTAAGCATCAATGAGCTCATTGAAAAACCCAAAAATAGCGCAAAAACTCACATAGAATTAATCTGTATTCCCTCGTAGGAGACCATTTGCTGCTTCCTTTCGACAACACTTGTTTGCGGTTCAGGACTGTCCGTCCGTTTCCTCTTCCCAATCACATCGCGTTCGTTTTGCACCGCTGAAAGATCACTCGTTTTGTTATCTCTAGGTTCGGGTACAAAGTTTTCGAATACCTTCAACCTTCATCCCGTTCTCCAAACACCGCCTATACCGGCAAGCGCGGCACACCGCTCTTGTATCTGAAATACATACGCCGGTCGTCTTCCTCTATTCTCCTCTCTCTGAGCTCAACTTACGTATTTTAATGTCGCAATCGTCTCGAAACCTGCATTTGTAGGTGTACTGCCTTCTAATCGTTCTTCTAAAGAAGCCTAAAACCTTGAATTTTACCAAAAGTAAGCACGTTTTCAACTAACCTTTACAACCATTACAAGCTACCGTACCGTAGTGACGTCCTGTGGCAGCATCTCCACAAACTACGCAAATCATGTGTCCTTTGGAGCTTCCGCTAGTCGAGCTACAGGCGGGTTTAATCATGGTGTCTTGCTGCACTGGTACTGAAAGAGGGAAGCGATTGTATATGAGAGCTCGACAACGTTAATGTTTTGTTGTTTGGAATGTTGCAAATGCGTCATGAGGCAATAATGGAGAATGCTGGAGGCGCGAAGGCTAAAGAACGCGGTGCAATGTTTGTTTGGTGAGTGTTTAGGAAATGGGAAATGACATTGTGGTAGCGCAAACAACATGAGAGATGAGAGGTGAGTGTTCTTTGAGCGGGTACATGTGCTGTTTGAGATTTACATATATGAGCAGGGCAAGCAGGTACGGGTTGGACAAGTAAATAATCGATTCAAAGCAAACAATAATGCAATTTAAGTTTGAGTATTTTTAATGGATTCAATGAGTTACCACTCCTGTCAAATGACATGGTTTTTGGTTTTCAAAGGAAGCAAAATCTACAACGGTATTTATGAGGGTAACTGGGTAGCAGGAGTGAGACATGTAGAGATTTAATAGGTGTTTGGCTTCTATACAAAGTATTGATGCTTTATTCATGTTCGCCTACCTCTACTTAGTTAACACGAGCCTTCTCTCAGCCCACAAGCGCTTTTCCTCATTGCTATGGATGCTGACACCAGATTCAATCAAATTTTGAACGATTTTGAGACAATGTCCCCTTTGAAAAACGTAATTAGCGTTATTATCATAATTAATTATGTTTTACTCAAAATTAAAAGGTGCATTAAACAATACAATTTAAGTTCAAGTTTTAATGGATTCCCTTAAAGCGTCAATTTTTGGTTTTCAAATTCTTTTGAAATATTGTAGTGCCGAATCTGAAGTCAAAAGCAAAATCTGTCACGACACTTAGGAGGGTAACTGGGTGGCAGGAGTCAGACATGTAGAGATTTGATAGGTGTTTGGCTTCTATACAAGGTATTGATGCTTTATTCATGTTCTCCTACTTAGTCCCTTGCCCACAAGTGCCTCTCTACGAAGCTCAGGATGGTGATTCCGGATAAGGTGAATTCAAATACAATGGATGCTTTTTACGT